>JAENPR010001880.1:0-100264 GCA_018135685.1 Themeda triandra
TTTACTATGGTTTGGACATATGTTCGAGTTTAAGGTTTTTGGCCACCATAACTTCATAGGCAAGCTGGTTTCTTGATGCTAACATTATGTTAGGTTCCCACGCTATGTCCCCGTGCAAAAAAACGCCTTACCCTCCTCACGGTGCACGTTTTCCGGAGGCAAACTGCGCCGCCTCTATAATTAAGCTGAATTTTACTATGGTTTGGACATATGTTCAGAGTTTAAGGTTTTTGGCCACCATAACTTCATAGGCAAGCTGGTTTCTTGATGCTAACATTATGTTAGGTTCCCACGCTATGTCCCCGTGCAAAAAAAAAAACGCCTTACCCTCCTCACGGTGCACGTTTTCCGGAGGCAAAAATTGCGCCGCCTCTATAATTAAGCTGAATTTTACTATGGTTTGGACATATGTTCAGAGTTTAAGGTTTTTGGCCACCATAACTTCATAGGCAAGCTGGTTTCTTGATGCTAACATTATGTTAGGTTCCCACGCTATGTCCCCGTGCAAAAAAACGCCTTACCCTCCTCACGGTGCACGGTTTTTTCCGGAGGCAAACGCTATGCGCCGCCTCTATAATTAAGCTGAATTTTACTATGGTTTGGACATATGTTCAGAGTTTAAGGTTTTTGGCCACCATAACTTCATAGGCAAGCTGGTTTCTTGATGCTAACATTATGTTAGGTTCCCACGCTATGTCCCCGTGCAAAAAAACGCCTTACCCTCCTCACGGTGCACGTTTTCCGGAGGCAAACTGCGCCGCCTCTATAATTAAGCTGAATTTTACTATGGTTTGGACATATGTTCAGAGTTTAAGGTTTTTGGCCACCATAACTTCATAGGCAAGCTGGTTTCTTGATGCTAACATTATGTTAGGTTCCCACGCTATGTCCCCGTGCAAAAAAAACGCCTTACCCTCCTCACGGTGCACGTTTTCCGGAGGCAAACTGCGCCGCCTCTATAATTAAGCTGAATTTTACTATGGTTTGGACATATGTTCAGAGTTTAAGGTTTTTGGCCACCATAACTTCATAGGCAAGCTGGTTTCTTGATGCTAACATTATGTTAGGTTCCCACGCTATGTCCCCGTGCAAAAAAACGCCTTACCCTCCTCACGGTGCACGTTTTCCGGAGGCAAATTGCGCCGCCTCTATAATTAAGCTGAATTTTACTATGGTTTGGACATATGTTCGAGTTTAAGGTTTTTGGCCACCATAACTTCATAGGCAAGCTGGTTTCTTGATGCTAACATTATGTTAGGTTCCCACGCTATGTCCCCGTGCAAAAAAAAACGCCTTACCCTCCTCACGGTGCACGTTTTCCGGAGGCAAATTGCGCCGCCTCTATAATTAAGCTGAATTTTACTATGGTTTGGACATATGTTCAGAGTTTAAGGTTTTTGGCCACCATAACTTCATAGGCAAGCTGGTTTCTTGATGCTAACATTATGTTAGGTTCCCACGCTATGTCCCCGTGCAAAAAAAACGCCTTACCCTCCTCACGGTGCACGTTTTCCGGAGGCAAACTGCGCCGCCTCTATAATTAAGCTGAATTTTACTATGGTTTGGACATATGTTCAGAGTTTAAGGTTTTTGGCCACCATAACTTCATAGGCAAGCTGGTTTCTTGATGCTAACATTATGTTAGGTTCCCACGCTATGTCCCCGTGCAAAAAAACGCCTTACCCTCCTCACGGTGCACGTTTTCCGGAGGCAAACTGCGCCGCCTCTATAATTAAGCTGAATTTTACTATGGTTTGGACATATGTTCAGAGTTTAAGGTTTTTGGCCACCATAACTTCATAGGCAAGCTGGTTTCTTGATGCTAACATTATGTTAGGTTCCCACGCTATGTCCCCGTGCAAAAAAAACGCCTTACCCTCCTCACGGTGCACGTTTTCCGGTTTAAGGAGGCAAATTGCGCCGCCTCTATAATTAAGCTGAATTTTACTATGGTTTGGACATATGTTCAGAGTTTAAGGTTTTTGGCCACCATAACTTCATAGGCAAGCTGGTTTCTTGATGCTAACATTATGTTAGGTTCCCACGCTATGTCCCCGTGCAAAAAAACGCCTTACCCTCCTCACGGTGCACGTTTTCCGGAGGCAAAGCTGCGCCGCCTCTATAATTAAGCTGAATTTTACTATGGTTTGGACATATGTTCAGAGTTTAAGGTTTTTGGCCACCATAACTTCATAGGCAAGCTGGTTTCTTGATGCTAACATTATGTTAGGTTCCCACGCTATGTCCCCGTGCAAAAAAACGCCTTACCCTCCTCACGGTGCACGTTTTCCGGAGGCAAACTGCGCCGCCTCTATAATTAAGCTGAATTTTACTATGGTTTGGACATATGTTCAGAGTTTAAGGTTTTTGGCCACCATAACTTCATAGGCAAGCTGGTTTCTTGATGCTAACATTATGTTAGGTTCCCACGCTATGTCCCCGTGCAAAAAAAAACGCCTTACCCTCCTCACGGTGCACGTTTTCCGGAGGCAAATTGCGCCGCCTCTATAATTAAGCTGAATTTTACTATGGTTTGGACATATGTTCAGAGTTTAAGGTTTTTGGCCACCATAACTTCATAGGCAAGCTGGTTTCTTGATGCTAACATTATGTTAGGTTCCCACGCTATGTCCCCGTGCAAAAAAAACGCCTTACCCTCCTCACGGTGCACGTTTTCCGGAGGCAAATTGCGCCGCCTCTATAATTAAGCTGAATTTTACTATGGTTTGGACATATGTTCAGAGTTTAAGGTTTTTGGCCACCATAACTTCATAGGCAAGCTGGTTTCTTGATGCTAACATTATGTTAGGTTCCCACGCTATGTCCCCGTGCAAAAAAACGCCTTACCCTCCTCACGGTGCACGTTTTCCGGAGGCAAACTGCGCCGCCTCTATAATTAAGCTGAATTTTACTATGGTTTGGACATATGTTCAGAGTTTAAGGTTTTTGGCCACCATAACTTCATAGGCAAGCTGGTTTCTTGATGCTAACATTATGTTAGGTTCCCACGCTATGTCCCCGTGCAAAAAAAAACGCCTTACCCTCCTCACGGTGCACGTTTTCCGGAGGCAAACTGCGCCGCCTCTATAATTAAGCTGAATTTTACTATGGTTTGGACATATGTTCAGAGTTTAAGGTTTTTGGCCACCAGAACTTCATAGGCAAGCTGGTTTCTTGATGCTAACATTATGTTAGGTTCCCACGCTATGTCCCCGTGCAAAAAAACGCCTTACCCTCCTCTCACGGTGCACGTTTTCCGGAGGCAAAGTGCGCCGCCTCTATAATTAAGCTGAATTTTACTATGGTTTGGACATATGTTCGAGTTTAAGGTTTTTGGCCACCATAACTTCATAGGCAAGCTGGTTTCTTGATGCTAACATTATGTTAGGTTCCCACGCTATGTCCCCGTGCAAAAAAAAACGCCTTACCCTCCTCACGGTGCACGTTTTCCGGAGGCAAATTGCGCCGCCTCTATAATTAAGCTGAATTTTACTATGGTTTGGACATATGTTCAGAGTTTAAGGTTTTTGGCCACCATAACTTCATAGGCAAGCTGGTTTCTTGATGCTAACATTATGTTAGGTTCCCACGCTATGTCCCCGTGCAAAAAAAACGCCTTACCCTCCTCACGGTGCACGTTTTCCGGAGGCAAATTGCGCCGCCTCTATAATTAAGCTGAATTTTACTATGGTTTGGACATATGTTCAGAGTTTAAGGTTTTTGGCCACCATAACTTCATAGGCAAGCTGGTTTCTTGATGCTAACATTATGTTAGGTTCCCACGCTATGTCCCCGTGCAAAAAAAACGCCTTACCCTCCTCACGGTGCACGTTTTCCGGAGGCAAACTGCGCCGCCTCTATAATTAAGCTGAATTTTACTATGGTTTGGACATATGTTCAGAGTTTAAGGTTTTTGGCCACCATAACTTCATAGGCAAGCTGGTTTCTTGATGCTAACATTATGTTAGGTTCCCACGCTATGTCCCCGTGCAAAAAAAAACGCCTTACCCTCCTCACGGTGCACGTTTTTCGGAGGCAAACTGCGCCGCCTCTATAATTAAGCTGAATTTTACTATGGTTTGGACATATGTTCAGAGTTTAAGGTTTTTGGCCACCATAACTTCATAGGCAAGCTGGTTTCTTGATGCTAACATTATGTTAGGTTCCCACGCTATGTCCCCGTGCAAAAAAACGCCTTACCCTCCTCACGGTGCACGTTTTCCGGAGGCAAATTGCGCCGCCTCTATAATTAAGCTGAATTTTACTATGGTTTGGACATATGTTCAGAGTTTAAGGTTTTTGGCCACCATAACTTCATAGGCAAGCTGGTTTCTTGATGCTAACATTATGTTAGGTTCCCACGCTATGTCCCCGTGCAAAAAAAACGCCTTACCCTCCTCACGGTGCACGTTTTCCGGAGGCAAAGCTGCGCCGCCTCTATAATTAAGCTGAATTTTACTATGGTTTGGACATATGTTCAGAGTTTAAGGTTTTTGGCCACCATAACTTCATAGGCAAGCTGGTTTCTTGATGCTAACATTATGTTAGGTTCCCACGCTATGTCCCCGTGCAAAAAAACGCCTTACCCTCCTCACGGTGCACGTTTTCCGGAGGCAAATTGCGCCGCCTCTATAATTAAGCTGAATTTTACTATGGTTTGGACATATGTTCAGAGTTTAAGGTTTTTGGCCACCATAACTTCATAGGCAAGCTGGTTTCTTGATGCTAACATTATGTTAGGTTCCCACGCTATGTCCCCGTGCAAAAAAACGCCTTACCCTCCTCACGGTGCACGTTTTCCGGAGGCAAATTGCGCCGCCTCTATAATTAAGCTGAATTTTACTATGGTTTGGACATATGTTCAGAGTTTAAGGTTTTTGGCCACCATAACTTCATAGGCAAGCTGGTTTCTTGATGCTAACATTATGTTAGGTTCCCACGCTATGTCCCCGTGCAAAAAAACGCCTTACCCTCCTCACGGTGCACGTTTTTCGGAGGCAAACTGCGCCGCCTCTATAATTAAGCTGAATTTTACTATGGTTTGGACATATGTTCAGAGTTTAAGGTTTTTGGCCACCATAACTTCATAGGCAAGCTGGTTTCTTGATGCTAACATTATGTTAGGTTCCCACGCTATGTCCCCGTGCAAAAAAAAAAAACGCCTTACCCTCCTCACGGTGCACGTTTTCCGGAGGCAAATGCGCCGCCTCTATAATTAAGCTGCGCCGCCTCTATAATTAAGCTGAATTTTACTATGGTTTGGACATATGTTCAGAGTTTAAGGTTTTTGGCCACCATAACTTCATAGGCAAGCTGGTTTCTTGATGCTAACATTATGTTAGGTTCCCACGCTATGTCCCCGTGAAAAAAAAAACGCCTTACCCTCCTCACGGTGCACGTTTTCCGGAGGAGGCAAATTGCGCCGCCTCTATAATTAAGCTGAATTTTACTATGGTTTGGACATATGTTCAGAGTTTAAGGTTTTTGGCCACCATAACTTCATAGGCAAGCTGGTTTCTTGATGCTAACATTATGTTAGGTTCCCACGCTATGTCCCCGTGCAAAAAAAAAACGCCTTACCCTCCTCACGGTGCACGTTTTCCGGAGGCAAACTGCGCCGCCTCTATAATTAAGCTGAATTTTACTATGGTTTGGACATATGTTCAGAGTTTAAGGTTTTTGGCCACCATAACTTCATAGGCAAGCTGGTTTCTTGATGCTAACATTATGTTAGGTTCCCACGCTATGTCCCCGTGCAAAAAAACGCCTTACCCTCCTCACGGTGCACGTTTTCCGGAGGCAAACTGCGCCGCCTCTATAATTAAGCTGAATTTTACTATGGTTTGGACATATGTTCAGAGTTTAAGGTTTTTGGCCACCATAACTTCATAGGCAAGCTGGTTTCTTGATGCTAACATTATGTTAGGTTCCCACGCTATGTCCCCGTGCAAAAAAACGCCTTACCCTCCTCACGGTGCACGTTTTCCGGAGGCAAACTGCGCCGCCTCTATAATTAAGCTGAATTTTACTATGGTTTGGACATATGTTCAGAGTTTAAGGTTTTTGGCCACCATAACTTCATAGGCAAGCTGGTTTCTTGATGCTAACATTATGTTAGGTTCCCACGCTATGTCCCCGTGCAAAAAAAAAACGCCTTACCCTCCTCACGGTGCACGTTTTCCGGAGGCAAATTGCGCCGCCTCTATAATTAAGCTGAATTTTACTATGGTTTGGACATATGTTCAGAGTTTAAGGTTTTTGGCCACCATAACTTCATAGGCAAGCTGGTTTCTTGATGCTAACATCATGTTAGGTTCCCACGCTATGTCCCCGTGAAAAAAAAAACGCCTTACCCTCCTCACGGTGCACGTTTTCCGGAGGCAAATTGCGCCGCCTCTATAATTAAGCTGAATTTTACTATGGTTTGGACATATGTTCAGAGTTTAAGGTTTTTGGCCACCATAACTTCATAGGCAAGCTGGTTTCTTGATGCTAACATTATGTTAGGTTCCCACGCTATGTCCCCGTGCAAAAAAACGCCTTACCCTCCTCACGGTGCACGTTTTCCCCGGAGGCAAATTGCGCCGCCTCTATAATTAAGCTGAATTTTACTATGGTTTGGACATATGTTCAGAGTTTAAGGTTTTTGGCCACCATAACTTCATAGGCAAGCTGGTTTCTTGATGCTAACATTATGTTAGGTTCCCACGCTATGTCCCCGTGCAAAAAAACGCCTTACCCTCCTCACGGTGCACGTTTTTCCGGAGGCAACCTGCGCCGCCTCTATAATTAAGCTGAATTTTACTATGGTTTGGACATATGTTCAGAGTTTAAGGTTTTTGGCCACCATAACTTCATAGGCAAGCTGGTTTCTTGATGCTAACATTATGTTAGGTTCCCACGCTATGTCCCCGTGCAAAAAAACGCCTTACCCTCCTCACGGTGCACGTTTTCCGGAGGCAAACTGCGCCGCCTCTATAATTAAGCTGAATTTTACTATGGTTTGGACATATGTTCAGAGTTTAAGGTTTTTGGCCACCATAACTTCATAGGCAAGCTGGTTTCTTGATGCTAACATTATGTTAGGTTCCCACGCTATGTCCCCGTGCAAAAAAAACGCCTTACCCTCCTCACGGTGCACGTTTTCCGGAGGCAAATGCGCCGCCTCTATAATTAAGCTGAATTTTACTATGGTTTGGACATATGTTCAGAGTTTAAGGTTTTTGGCCACCATAACTTCATAGGCAAGCTGGTTTCTTGATGCTAACATTATGTTAGGTTCCCACGCTATGTCCCCGTGCAAAAAAACGCCTTACCCTCCTCACGGTGCACGTTTTCCGGAGGCAAACTGCGCCGCCTCTATAATTAAGCTGAATTTTACTATGGTTTGGACATATGTTCAGAGTTTAAGGTTTTTGGCCACCATAACTTCATAGGCAAGCTGGTTTCTTGATGCTAACATTATGTTAGGTTCCCACGCTATGTCCCCGTGCAAAAAAACGCCTTACCCTCCTCACGGTGCACGTTTTCCGGAGGCAAACTGCGCCGCCTCTATAATTAAGCTGAATTTTACTATGGTTTGGACATATGTTCAGAGTTTAAGGTTTTTGGCCACCATAACTTCATAGGCAAGCTGGTTTCTTGATGATAACATTATGTTAGGTTCCCATGCTATGTCCCCGTGCAAAAAAAAACGCCTTACCCTCCTCACGGTGCACGTTTTCCGGAGGCAAACTGCGCCGCCTCTATAATTAAGCTGAATTTTACTATGGTTTGGACATATGTTCAGAGTTTAAGGTTTTTGGCCACCATAACTTCATAGGCAAGCTGGTTTCTTGATGCTAACATTATGTTAGGTTCCCACGCTATGTCCCCGCAAAAAAATGCCTTAAAAAAAACGCCTTACCCTCCTCACGGTGCACATTTTCGGAGGCAAACTTCATAGGCAAGCTGGTTTGCATTATGTTAGGTTCCCACGCGCCTCTATAATTAAGCTGAATTTTACTATGGTTTGGACATATGTTCGAGTTTAAGGTTTTTGGCCACCATAACTTCATAGGCAAGCTGGTTTCTTGATGCTAACATTATGTTAGGTTCCCACGCTATGTCCCCGAAAAAAAAAACGCCTTACCCTCCTCACGGTGCACGTTTTTTCCGGAGGCAAATTGCGCTAACGCCTCTATAATTAAGCTGAATTTTACTATGGTTTGGACATATGTTCGAGTTTAAGGTTTTTGGCCACCATAACTTCATAGGCAAGCTGGTTTCTTGATGCTAACATTATGTTAGGTTCCCACGCTATGTCCCCGTGCAAAAAAACGCCTTACCCTCCTCACGGTGCACGTTTTCCGGAGGCAAACTGCGCCGCCTCTATAATTAAGCTGAATTTTACTATGGTTTGGACATATGTTCAGAGTTTAAGGTTTTTGGCCACCATAACTTCATAGGCAAGCTGGTTTCTTGATGCTAACATTATGTTAGGTTCCCACGCTATGTCCCCGTGCAAAAAAACGCCTTACCCTCCTCACGGTGCACGTTTTCCGGAGGCAAACCTGCGCCGCCTCTATAATTAAGCTGAATTTTACTATGGTTTGGACATATGTTCAGAGTTTAAGGTTTTTGGCCACCATAACTTCATAGGCAAGCTGGTTTCTTGATGCTAACATTATGTTAGGTTCCCACGCTATGTCCCCGTGCAAAAAAACGCCTTACCCTCCTCACGGTGCACGTTTTCCGGAGGCAAACTGCGCCGCCTCTATAATTAAGCTGAATTTTACTATGGTTTGGACATATGTTCAGAGTTTAAGGTTTTTGGCCACCATAACTTCATAGGCAAGTTTGGTTTTTTGATGCTAACATATGTTAGGTTCCCACGCTATGTCCCCGTGAAAAAAAACGCCTTACCCTCCTCACGGTGCACGTTTTCCGGAGGCAAATTGCGCCGCCTCTATAATTAAGCTGAATTTTACTATGGTTTGGACATATGTTCAGAGTTTAAGGTTTTTGGCCACCATAACTTCATAGGCAAGCTGGTTTCTTGATGCTAACATTATGTTAGGTTCCCACGCTATGTCCCCGTGCAAAAAAAAAACGCCTTACCCCCTCCTCACGGTGCACGTCCGGAGGCAAACTGCGCCGCCTCTATAATTAAGCTGAATTTTACTATGGTTTGGACATATGTTCAGAGTTTAAGGTTTTTGGCCACCATAACTTCATAGGCAAGCTGGTTTCTTGATGCTAACATTATGTTAGGTTCCCACGCTATGTCCCCGTGCAAAAAAAAAACGCCTTACCCTCCTCACGGTGCACGTTTTCCGGAGGCAAATTGCGCCGCCTCTATAATTAAGCTGAATTTTACTATGGTTTGGACATATGTTCAGAGTTTAAGGTTTTTGGCCACCATAACTTCATAGGCAAGCTGGTTTCTTGATGCTAACATTATGTTAGGTTCCCACGCTATGTCCCCGAAAAAAAAAAAAACGCCTTACCCTCCTCACGGTGCACGTTTTCCGGAGGCAAATTGCGCCGCCTCTATAATTAAGCTGAATTTTACTATGGTTTGGACATATGTTCAGAGTTTAAGGTTTTTGGCCACCATAACTTCATAGGCAAGCTGGTTTCTTGATGCTAACATTATGTTAGGTTCCCACGCTATGTCCCCGTGCAAAAAAACGCCTTACCCTCCTCACGGTGCACGTTTTCCGGAGGCAAATTGCGCCGCCTCTATAATTAAGCTGAATTTTACTATGGTTTGGACATATGTTCAGAGTTTAAGGTTTTTGGCCACCATAACTTCATAGGCAAGCTGGTTTCTTGATGCTAACATTATGTTAGGTTCCCACGCTATGTCCCCGTGCAAAAAAACGCCTTACCCTCCTCACGGTGCACGTTTTCCGGAGGCAAATTGCGCCGCCTCTATAATTAAGCTGAATTTTACTATGGTTTGGACATATGTTCAGAGTTTAAGGTTTTTGGCCACCATAACTTCATAGGCAAGCTGGTTTCTTGATGCTAACATTATGTTAGGTTCCCACGCTATGTCCCCGTGCAAAAAAATGCCTTACCCTCCTCACGGTGCACGTTTTCCGGAGGCAAACTGCGCCGCCTCTATAATTAAGCTGAATTTTACTATGGTTTGGACATATGTTCAGAGTTTAAGGTTTTTGGCCACCATAATTTTACTATGGTTTGGACATATGTTGAGTTTGTTTTTGGCCACCATAACTTCATAACTGGTTTCTTGATGCTAACATTATGTTAGGTTCCCACGCTATGTCCCCGTGCAAAAAAACGCCTTACCCTCCTCACGGTGCACGTTTTTCCGGAGGCAAAGCTGCGCCGCCTCTATAATTAAGCTGAATTTTACTATGGTTTGGACATATGTTCAGAGTTTAAGGTTTTTGGCCACCATAACTTCATAGGCAAGCTGGTTTCTTGATGCTAACATTATGTTAGGTTCCCACGCGGAGTTTATGTCCCCTTGATGCTAACATTATGTTAAAAAAACGCCTTACCCTCCTCACGGTGCACGTTTTTCGGAGGCAAATTGCGCCGCCTCTATAATTAAGCTGAATTTTACTATGGTTTGGACATATGTTCGAGTTTAAGGTTTTTGGCCACCATAACTTCATAGGCAAGCTGGTTTCTTGATGCTAACATTATGTTAGGTTCCCACGCTATGTCCCCGTGCAAAAAAAAACGCCTTACCCTCCTCACGGTGCACGTTTTCCGGAGGCAAATTGCGCCGCCTCTATAAGAGCTGAATTTTACTATGGTTTGGACATATGTTCAGAGTTTAAGGTTTTTGGCCACCAGAACTTCATAGGCAAGCTGGTTTCTTGATGCTAACATTATGTTAGGTTCCCACGCTATGTCCCCGTGAAAAAAAAAACGCCTTACCCTCCTCACGGTGCACGTTTTCCGGAGGCAAATTACGCCGCCTCTATAATTAAGCTGAATTTTACTATGGTTTGGACATATGTTCAGAGTTTAAGGTTTTTGGCCACCATAACTTCATAGGCAAGCTGGTTTCTTGATGCTAACATTATGTTAGGTTCCCACGCTATGTCCCCGTGCAAAAAAACGCCTTACCCTCCTCACGGTGCACGTTTTCCGGAGGCAAATTGCGCCGCCTCTATAATTAAGCTGAATTTTACTATGGTTTGGACATATGTTCAGAGTTTAAGGTTTTTGGCCACCATAACTTCATAGGCAAGCTGGTTTCTTGATGCTAACATTATGTTAGGTTCCCACGCTATGTCCCCGTGCAAAAAAAACGCCTTACCCTCCTCACGGTGCACGTTTTCCGGAGGCAAATTGCGCCGCCTCTATAATTAAGCTGAATTTTACTATGGTTTGGACATATGTTCGAGTTTAAGGTTTTTGGCCACCATAACTTCATAGGCAAGCTGGTTTCTTGATGCTAACATTATGTTAGGTTCCCACGCTATGTCCCCGTGCAAAAAAATGCCTTACCCTCCTCACGGTGCACGTTTTCCGGAGGCAAACTGCGCCGCCTCTATAATTAAGCTGAATTTTACTATGGTTTGGACATATGTTCAGAGTTTAAGGTTTTTGGCCACCATAACTTCATAGGCAAGCTGGTTTCTTGATGCTAACATTATGTTAGGTTCCCACGCTATGTCCCCGTGCAAAAAAACGCCTTACCCTCCTCACGGTGCACCGGAGGCAAAATTGCGCCGCCTCTATAAGAGCTGAATTTTACTATGGTTTGGACATATGTTCAGAGTTTAAGGTTTTTGGCCACCAGAACTTCATAGGCAAGCTGGTTTCTTGATGCTAACATTATGTTAGGTTCCCACGCTATGTCCCCGTGCAAAAAAAACGCCTTACCCTCCTCACGGTGCACGTTTTTTGGAGGCAAACTGCGCCGCCTCTATAATTAAGCTGAATTTTACTATGGTTTGGACATATGTTCAGAGTTTAAGGTTTTTGGCCACCATAACTTCATAGGCAAGCTGGTTTCTTGATGCTAACATTATGTTAGGTTCCCATGGTATGTCCCCGTGCAAAAAAAACGCCTTACCCTCCTCACGGTGCACGTTTTCCGGAGGCAAACTGCGCCGCCTCTATAATTAAGCTGAATTTTACTATGGTGTGGACATATGTTCAGAGTTTAAGGTTTTTGGCCACCATAACTTCATAGGCAAGCTGGTTTCTTGATGCTAACATTATGTTAGGTTCCCACGCTATGTCCCCGTGCAAAAAAACGCCTTACCCTCCTCACGGTGCACGTTTTCCGGAGGCAAATTAGGCGCCGCCTCTATAATTAAGCTGAATTTTACTATGGTTTGGACATATGTTCAGAGTTTAAGGTTTTTGGCCACCATAACTTCATAGGCAAGCTGGTTTCTTGATGCTAACATTATGTTAGGTTCCCACGCTATGTCCCCGTGCAAAAAAACGCCTTACCCTCCTCACGGTGCACGTTTTCCGGAGGCAAATTGCGCCGCCTCTATAATTAAGCTGAATTTTACTATGGTTTGGACATATGTTCAGAGTTTAAGGTTTTTGGCCACCATAACTTCATAGGCAAGCTGGTTTCTTGATGCTAACATTATGTTAGGTTCCCACGCTATGTCCCCGTGCAAAAAAAACGCCTTACCCTCCTCACGGTGCACGTTTTCCGGAGGCAAATTGCGCCGCCTCTATAATTAAGCTGAATTTTACTATGGTTTGGACATATGTTCAGAGTTTAAGGTTTTTGGCCACCATAACTTCATAGGCAAGCTGGTTTCTTGATGCTAACATTATGTTAGGTTCCCACGCTATGTCCCCGTGCAAAAAAAACGCCTTACCCTCCTCACGGTGCACGTTTTCCGGAGGCAAACTGCGCCGCCTCTATAATTAAGCTGAATTTTACTATGGTTTGGACATATGTTCAGAGTTTAAGGTTTTTGGCCACCATAACTTCATAGGCAAGCTGGTTTCTTGATGCTAACATTATGTTAGGTTCCCACGCTATGTCCCCGTGCAAAAAAACGCCTTACCCTCCTCACGGTGCACGTTTTCCGGAGGCAAATTGCGCCGCCTCTATAATTAAGCTGAATTTTACTATGGTTTGGACATATGTTCAGAGTTTAAGGTTTTTGGCCACCATAACTTCATAGGCAAGCTGGTTTCTTGATGCTAACATTATGTTAGGTTCCCACGCTATGTCCCCGTGCAAAAAAACGCCTTACCCTCCTCACGGTGCACGTTTTTCGGAGGCAAACTGCGCCGCCTCTATAATTAAGCTGAATTTTACTATGGTTTGGACATATGTTCAGAGTTTAAGGTTTTTGGCCACCATAACTTCATAGGCAAGCTGGTTTCTTGATGCTAACATTATGTTAGGTTCCCACGCTATGTCCCCGTGCAAAAAAAAACGCCTTACCCTCCTCACGGTGCACGTTTTCCGGAGGCAAATTGCGCCGCCTCTATAATTAAGCTGAATTTTACTATGGTTTGGACATATGTTCAGAGTTTAAGGTTTTTGGCCACCATAACTTCATAGGCAAGCTGGTTTCTTGATGCTAACATTATGTTAGGTTCCCACGCTATGTCCCCGTGAAAAAAAAAAACGCCTTACCCTCCTCCGGTGCACGTTTTCGGGAGGCAAATTGCGCCGCCTCTATAATTAAGCTGAATTTTACTATGGTTTGGACATATGTTCAGAGTTTAAGGTTTTTGGCCACCATAACTTCATAGGCAAGCTGGTTTCTTGATGCTAACATTATGTTAGGTTCCCACGCTATGTCCCCGTGCAAAAAAAACGCCTTACCCTCCTCACGGTGCACGTTTTCCGGAGGCAAATTGCGCCGCCTCTATAATTAAGCTGAATTTTACTATGGTTTGGACATATGTTCAGAGTTTAAGGTTTTTGGCCACCATAACTTCATAGGCAAGCTGGTTTCTTGATGCTAACATTATGTTAGGTTCCCACGCTATGTCCCCGTGCAAAAAAACGCCTTACCCTCCTCACGGTGCACGTTTTCCGGAGGCAAATTGCGCCGCCTCTATAATTAAGCTGAATTTTACTATGGTTTGGACATATGTTCAGAGTTTAAGGTTTTTGGCCACCATAACTTCATAGGCAAGCTGGTTTCTTGATGCTAACATTATGTTAGGTTCCCACGCTATGTCCCCGTGCAAAAAAACGCCTTACCCTCCTCACGGTGCAAGTTTTCCGGAGGCAAAGCTGCGCCGCCTCTATAATTAAGCTGAATTTTACTATGGTTTGGACATATGTTAAGAGGACTGAATTTTACTATGGTTTGGACATATGTTCAGAGTTTAAGGTTTTTGGCCACCATAACTTCATAGGCAAGCTGGTTTCTTGATGCTAACATTATGTTAGGTTCCCACGCTATGTCCCCGTGCAAAAAAAACGCCTTACCCTCCTCACGGTGCACGTTTTTCCGGAGGCAAACTGCGCCGCCTCTATAATTAAGCTGAATTTTACTATGGTTTGGACATATGTTCAGAGTTTAAGGTTTTTGGCCACCAGAACTTCATAGGCAAGCTGGTTTCTTGATGCTAACATTATGTTAGGTTCCAACGCTATGTCCCCGTGCAAAAAACGCCTTACCCTCCTCACGGTGCACGTTTTCCGTAGGCAAACTACGCCGCCTCTATAATTAAGCTGAATTTTACTATGGTTTGGACATATGTTCAGAGTTTAAGGTTTTTGGCCACCATAACTTCATAGGCAAGCTGGTTTCTTGATGCTAACATCATGTTAGGTTCCCACGCTATGTCCCCGTGAAAAAAAAAACGCCTTACCCTCCTCACGGTGCACGTTTTCCGGAGGCAAATTACGCCGCCTCTATAATTAAGCTGAATTTTACTATGGTTTGGACATATGTTCAGAGTTTAAGGTTTTTGGCCACCATAACTTCATAGGCAAGCTGGTTTCTTGATGCTAACATTATGTTAGGTTCCCACGCTATGTCCCCGTGCAAAAAAACGCCTTACCCTCCTCACGGTGCACGTTTTCCGGAGGCAAAGTTTGCGCCGTCCCCGTGCAAAAAAACGCCTTACCCTCCTCACGGTGCACGTTTTTCCGGAGGCAACTGCGCACGTTTGGCCGCCCTATAATTAAGCTGAATTTTACTATGGTTTGGACATATGTTCAGAGTTTAAGGTTTTGGGCCACCAGAACTTCATAGGCAAGCTGGTTTCCTGATGCTAACATTATGTTAGGTTCCCACGCTTTGTCCCCGTGCAAAAAAACGCCTTACCCTCCTCACGGTGCACGTTTTCCGGAGGCAAATTGCGCTGCCTCTATAATTAAGCTGAATTTTACTATGGTTTGGACATATGTTTAGAGTTTAAGGTTTTTGGCCTCCAGAACTTCATAGGCAAGCTGGTTTCTTGATGCTAACATTATGTTAGGTTCCCACGCTATGTCCCCGTGCAAAAAAAATGCCTTACCCTCCTCACGGTGCACGTTTTCCGGAGGCAAACTGCGCCGCCTCTATAATTAAGCTGAATTTTACTATGGTTTGGACATATGTTCAGAGTTTAAGGTTTTTGGCTACCAGAACTTCATAGGCAAACTGGTTTTTTGATGCTAACATCATGTTAGGTTCCCACCCTATGTCCCCGTGCAAAAAAAACGCCTTATAAGAGCTGAATTTTACTATAGTTTGGACATATGTTCAGAGTTTAAGGTTTTTGGCCACCATAACTTCATAGGCAAGCTGGTTTCTTGATGCTAACATTATGTTAGGTTCCCACGCTATGTCCCCGTGCAAAAAAACGCCTTACCCTCCTCACGGTGCACGTTTTTCGGAGGCAAACTGCGCCGCCTCTATAAGAGCTGAATTTTACTATGGTTTGGACATATGTTCAGAGTTTAAGGTTTTTGGCCACCAGAACTTCATAGGCAAGCTGGTTTCTTGATGCTAACATTATGTTAGGTTCCCACGCTATGTCCCCGTGCAAAAAAAACGCCTTACCCTCCTCACGGTGCACGTTTTCCGGAGGCAAATTGCGTCGCCTCTATAAGAGCTGAATTTTACTATGGTTTGGACATATGTTCAGAGTTTAAGGTTTTTGGCCACCATAACTTCATAGGCAAGTTGGTTTCTTGATGCTAACATTATGTTAGGTTCCCACGCTATGTCCCCGTGAAAAAAAAAACGCCTTACCCTCCTCACGGTGCACGTTTTCCGGAGGCAAATTACGCCGCCTCTATAATTAAGCTGAATTTTACTATGGTTTGGACATATGTTCAGAGTTTAAGGTTTTTGGCCACCATAACTTCATAGGCAAGCTGGTTTCTTGATGCTAACATCATGTTAGGTTTCCACGCTATGTACCCGTGCAAAAAAACGCCTTACCCTCCTCACGGTGCACGTTTTCCGGAGGCAAATTGCGCCGCCTCTATAATTAAGCTGAATTTTACTATGGTTTGGACATATGTTCAGAGTTTAAGGTTTTTGGCCACCATAACTTCATAGGCAAGCTGGTTTCTTGATGCTAACATCATGTTAGGTTCCCACGCTATGTCCCCGTGCAAAAAAACGCCTTACCCTCCTCACGGTGCACGTTTTCCGGAGGCAAATTGCGCCGCCTCTATAATTAAGCTGAATTTTACTATGGTTTGGACATATGTTCGAGTTTAAGGTTTTTGGCCACCAACTTCATAGGCAAGTTGGTTTCTTGATGCTAACATTATGTTAGGTTCCCACGCTATGTCCCCGTGCAAAAAAATGCCTTACCCTCCTCACGGTGCACGTTTTCCGGAGGCAAACTGCGCCGCCTCTATAATTAAGCTGAATTTTACTATGGTTTGGACATATGTTCAGAGTTTAAGGTTTTTGGCTACCAGAACTTCATAGGCAAACTGGTTTTTTGATGCTAACATCATGTTAGGTTCCCACCCTATGTCCCCGTGCGTGCAAAAAAAAAAAAAACGCCTTATAAGAGCTGAATTTTACTATAGTTTGGACATATGTTCAGAGTTTAAGGTTTTTGGCCACCATAACTTCATAGGCAAGCTGGTTTCTTGATGCTAACATCATGTTAGGTTCCCACGCTATGTCCCCGTGAAAAAAAACGCCTTACCCTCCTCACGGTGCACGTTTTTCGGAGGCAAATTGCGTCGCCTCGATAAGAGCTGAATTTTACTATGGTTTGGACATATGTTCAGAGTTTAAGGTTTTTGGCCACCATAACTTCAAAGGCAAGCTGGTTTCTTGATGCTAACATCATGTTAGGTTCCCACGCTATGTCCCCGTGCAAAAAAAAACGCCTTACCCTCCTCACGGTGCACGTTTTCCGGAGGCAAATTGCGCCGCCTCTATAAGAGCTGAATTTTACTATGGTTTGGACATATGTTCAGAGTTTAAGGTTTTTGGCCACCATAACTTCATAGGCAAGCTGGTTTCTTGATGCTAACATTATGTTAGGTTCCCACGCTATGTCCCCGTGAAAAAAAAAACGCCTTACCCTCCTCACGGTGCACGTTTTCCGGAGGCAAATTGCGCCGCCTCTATAATTAAGCTGAATTTTACTATGGTTTGGACATATGTTCAGAGTTTAAGGTTTTTGGCCACCATAACTTCATAGGCAAGCTGGTTTCTTGATGCTAACATTATGTTAGGTTCCCACGCCCCCGTGCAAAAAAACGCCTTACCCTCCTCACGGTGCACGTTTTCCGGAGGCAAATTGCGCCGCCTCTATAATTAAGCTGAATTTTACTATGGTTTGGACATATGTTCAGAGTTTAAGGTTTTTGGCCACCATAACTTCATAGGCAAGCTGGTTTCTTGATGCTAACATTATGTTAGGTTCCCACGCTATGTCCCCGTGCAAAAAAAACGCCTTACCCTCCTCACGGTGCACGTTTTCCGGAGGCAAATTGCGCCGCCTCTATAATTAAGCTGAATTTTACTATGGTTTGGACATATGTTCAGAGTTTAAGGTTTTTGGCCACCATAACTTCATAGGCAAGCTGGTTTCTTGATGCTAACATTATGTTAGGTTCCCACGCTATGTCCCCGTGCAAAAAAATGCCTTACCCTCCTCACGGTGCACGTTTTCCGGAGGCAAACTGCGCCGCCTCTATAATTAAGCTGAATTTTACTATGGTTTGGACATATGTTCAGAGTTTAAGGTTTTTGGCCACCATAACTTCATAGGCAAGCTGGTTTCTTGATGCTAACATTATGTTAGGTTCCCACGCTATGTCCCCGTGCAAAAAAACGCCTTACCCTCCTCACGGTGCACGTTTTTCGGAGGCAAACTGCGCCGCCTCTATAATTAAGCTGAATTTTACTATGGTTTGGACATATGTTCAAAGTTTAAGGTTTTTGGCCACCATAATTTTACTATGGTTTGGACATATGTTCAGAGTTTAAGATTTTTGGCCACCATAACTTCATAGGCAAGCTGGTTTCTTGATGATAGCATTATGTTAGGTTCCCACGCTATATCCCCGTGCAAAAAAAACGCCTTACCCTCCTCACGGTGCACGTTTTCCGGAGGCAAACTGCGCCGCCTCTATAATTAAGCTGAATTTTACTATGGTTTGGACATATGTTCAGAGTTTAAGGTTTTTGGCCACCATAACTTCATAGGCAAGCTGGTTTCTTGATGCTAACATTATGTTAGGTTCCCACGCTATGTCCCCGTGCAAAAAAACGCCTTACCCTCCTCACGGTGCACGTTTTCCGGAGGCAAATTGCGCCGCCTCTATAATTAAGCTGAATTTTACTATGGTTTGGACATATGTTCGAGTTTAAGGTTTTTGGCCACCATAACTTCATAGGCAAGCTGGTTTCTTGATGCTAACATTATGTTAGGTTCCCACGCTATGTCCCCGTGCAAAAAAAACGCCTTACCCTCCTCACGGTGCACGTTTTCCGGAGGCAAATTGCGCCGCCTCTATAATTAAGCTGAATTTTACTATGGTTTGGACATATGTTCAGAGTTTAAGGTTTTTGGCCACCATAACTTCATAGGCAAGCTGGTTTCTTGATGCTAACATTATGTTAGGTTCCCACGCTATGTCCCCGTGCAAAAAAAAACGCCTTACCCTCCTCACGGTGCACGTTTTCCGGAGGCAAATTGCGCCGCCTCTATAATTAAGCTGAATTTTACTATGGTTTGGACATATGTTCAGAGTTTAAGGTTTTTGGCCACCATAACTTCATAGGCAAGCTGGTTTCTTGATGCTAACATTATGTTAGGTTCCCACGCTATGTCCCCGTGCAAAAAAACGCCTTACCCTCCTCACGGTGCACGTTTTCCGGAGGCAAACTGCGCCGCCTCTATAATTAAGCTGAATTTTACTATGGTTTGGACATATGTTCAGAGTTTAAGGTTTTTGGCCACCATAACTTCATAGGCAAGCTGGTTTCTTGATGCTAACATTATGTTAGGTTCCCACGCTATGTCCCCGTGCAAAAAAACGCCTTACCCTCCTCAAAAAACGCCTTACCTGAATTTTACTATGGTTTGGACATATGTTCGAGTTTAAGGTTTTTCACGCTGGTTTCTTGATGCTAACATTATGTTAGGTTCCCACGCTATTCCCCGGAGGCAATTGCGCCGCCTCTATAATTAAGCTGAATTTTACTATGGTTTGGACATATGTTCAGAGTTTAAGGTTTTTGGCCACCATAACTTCATAGGCAAGCTGGTTTCTTGATGCTAACATTATGTTAGGTTCCCACGCTATGTCCCCGTGCAAAAAAAACGCCTTACCCTCCTCACGGTGCACGTTTTCCGGAGGCAAACTGCGCCGCCTCTATAAGAGCTGAATTTTACTATGGTTTGGACATATGTTCAGAGTTTAAGGTTTTTGGCCACCAGAACTTCATAGGCAAGCTGGTTTCTTGATGCTAACATTATGTTAGGTTCCCACGCTATGTCCCCGTGCAAAAAAACGCCTTACCCTCCTCACGGTGCACGTTTTCCGGAGGCAAACTGCGCCGCCTCTATAATTAAGCTGAATTTTACTATGGTTTGGACATATGTTCAGAGTTTAAGGTTTTTGGCCACCATAACTTCATAGGCAAGCTGGTTTCTTGATGCTAACATTATGTTAGGTTCCCACGCTATGTCCCCGTGCAAAAAAACGCCTTACCCTCCTCACGGTGCACGTTTTCCGGAGGCAAATTGCGCCGCCTCTATAATTAAGCTGAATTTTACTATGGTTTGGACATATGTTCGAGTTTAAGGTTTTTGGCCACCATAACTTCATAGGCAAGCTGGTTTCTTGATGCTAACATTATGTTAGGTTCCCACGCTATGTCCCCGTGCAAAAAAAAAACGCCTTACCCTCCTCACGGTGCACGTTTTCCGGAGGCAAACTGCGCCGCCTCTATAATTAAGCTGAATTTTACTATGGTTCAGACATATGTTCAGAGTTTAAGGTTTTTGGCCACCAGAACTTCATAGGCAAGCTGGTTTCTTGATGCTAACATTATGTTAGGTTCCCACGCTATGTCCCCGTGCAAAAAAAATGCCTTACCCACCTCACGGTGCACGTTTTCCGGAGGTAAACTGCGCCGCCTCTATAATTAAGCTGAATTTTACTATGGTTTGGACATATGTTCAGAGTTTAAGGTTTTTGGCCACCATAACTTCATAGGCAAGCCGGTTTCTTGATGATAACATTATGTTAGGTTCCCACGCTATGTCACCGTGCAAAAAAATGCCTTACCCTCCTCACGGTGCACGTTTTCCGGAGGCAAACTGCGTCGCCTCTATAATTGAGCTGAATTTTACTATGGTTTGGACATATGTTCAGAGTTTAAGGTTTTTGGCCACAAGAACTTCATAGGCAAGCTGGTTTCTTGATGCTAACATTATGTTAGGTTGATGCTAACATCATGTTTTCCGGAGGCAAACTTCGCCACTATAATTAAGCTGAATTTTACCATATGTTAGTTTGTCCCCTGCAAAATAATTAAAGCTGAATTTTACTATGGTTTGGACATATGTTCGAGTTTAAGGTTTTTGGCCACCATAACTTCATAGGCAAGCTGGTTTCTTGATGCTAACATCATGTTAGGTTCCCACGCTATGTCCCCGTGCAAAAAAAAACGCCTTACCCTCCTCACGGTGCACGTTTTTCGGAGGCAAATTGCGCCGCCTCTATAAAAGCTGAATTTTACTATGGTTTGGACATATGTTCGAGTTTAAGGTTTTTGGCCACCATAACTTCATAGGCAAGCTGGTTTCTTGATGCTAACATCATGTTAGGTTCCCACGCTATGTCCCCGTGCAAAAAAAAACGCCTTACCCTCCTCACGGTGCACGTTTCCGGAGGCAAATTGCGTCGCCTCTATAAGAGCTGAATTTTACTATGGTTTGGACATATGTTCGAGTTTAAGGTTTTTGGCCACCATAACTTCAAAGGCAAGCTGGTTTCTTGATGCTAACATCATGTTAGGTTCCCACGCTATGTCCCCGTGAAAAAAAAAACGCCTTACCCTCCTCACGGTGCACGTTTTCCGGAGGCAAATTACGCCGCCTCTATAATTAAGCTGAATTTTACTATGGTTTGGACATATGTTCAGAGTTTAAGGTTTTTGGCCACCATAACTTCATAGGCAAGCTGGTTTCTTGATGCTAACATCATGTTAGGTTTCCACGCTATGTACCCGTGCAAAAAAACGCCTTACCCTCCTCACGGTGCACGTTTTCCGGAGGCAAATTGCGCCGCCTCTCTAATTAAGCTGAATTTTACTATGGTTTGGACATATGTTCAGAGTTTAAGGTTTTTGGCCACCATATCTTCATAGGCAAGCTGATTTCTTGATGCTAACATCATGTTAGGTTCCCACGCTATGTCCCCGAGCAAAAAAAACGCCTTACCCTCCTCACGGTGCACGTTTTCCGGAGGCAAATTGCGCCGCCTCTATAATTAAGCTGAATTTTACTATGGTTTGGACATATGTTCAGAGTTTAAGGTTTTTGGCCACCAGAACTTCATAGGCAAGTTGGTTTCTTGATGCTAACATTATGTTAGGTTCCCACGCTATGTCCCCGTGCAAAAAAATGCCTTACCCACCTCACGGTGCACGTTTTCCGGAGGTAAACTGCGCCGCCTCTATAATTAAGCTGAATTTTACTATGGTTTGGACATATGTTCAGAGTTTAAGGTTTTTGGCTACCAGAACTTCATAGGCAAACTGGTTTTTTGATGCTAACATCATGTTAGGTTCCCACCCTATGTCCCCGTGCAAAAAAAACGCCTTATAAGAGCTGAATTTTACTATAGTTTGGACATATGTTCAGAGTTTAAGGTTTTTGGCCACCATAACTTCATAGGCAAGCTGGTTTCTTGATGCTAACATTATGTTAGGTTCCCACGCTATGTCCCCGTGAAAAAAAACGCCTTACCCTCCTCACGGTGCACGTTTTTCGGAGGCAAATTGCGTCGCCTCGATAAGAGCTGAATTTTACTATGGTTTGGACATATGTTCAGAGTTTAAGGTTTTTGGCCACCATAACTTCAAAGGCAAGCTGGTTTCTTGATGCTAACATCATGTTAGGTTCCCACGCTATGTCCCCGTGCAAAAAAAAACGCCTTACCCTCCTCACGGTGCACGTTTTCCGGAGGCAAATTGCGTCGCCTCTATAAGAGCTGAATTTTACTATGGTTTGGACATATGTTCAGAGTTTAAGGTTTTTGGCCACCATAACTTCAAAGGCAAGCTGGTTTCTTGATGCTAACATCATGTTAGGTTCCCACGCTATGTCCCCGTGAAAAAAAAAACGCCTTACCCTCCTCACGGTGCACGTTTCCGGAGGCAAATTACGCCGCCTCTATAATTAAGCTGAATTTTACTATGGTTTGGACATATGTTCAGAGTTTAAGGTTTTTGGCCACCATAACTTCATAGGCAAGCTGGTTTCTTGATGCTAACATATGTTAGGTTCCCACGCTATGTCCCCGTGCAAAAAAACGCCTTACCCTCCTCACGGTGCACGTTTTCCGGAGGCAAATTGCGCCGCCTCTATAATTAAGCTGAATTTTACTATGGTTTGGACATATGTTCGAGTTTAAGGTTTTTGGCCACCATAACTTCATAGGCAAGCTGGTTTCTTGATGCTAACATTATGTTAGGTTCCCACGCTATGTCCCCGTGCAAAAAAAACGCCTTACCCTCCTCACGGTGCACGTTTTCCGGAGGCAAATTGCGCCGCCTCTATAATTAAGCTGAATTTTACTATGGTTTGGACATATGTTCAGAGTTTAAGGTTTTTGGCCACGAACTTCATAGGCAAGTTGGTTTCTTGATGCTAACATTATGTTAGGTTCCCACGCTATGTCCCCGTGCAAAAAAATGCCTTACCCTCCTCACGGTGCACGTTTTCCGGAGGCAACTGGTTTTTGCGCCGCCTCTATAATTAAGCTGAATTTTACTATGGTTTGGACATATGTTCGAGTTTAAGGTTTTTGGCCACCATAACTTCATAGGCAAGCTGGTTTCTTGATGCTAACATCATGTTAGGTTCCCACCTATATGTCCCCTATGTCCCCGTGCAAAAAAAACGCCTCTATAATTAAGCTGAATTTTACTATGGTTTGGACATATGTTCAGAGTTTAAGGTTTTTGGCCACCATAACTTCATAGGCAAGCTGGTTTCTTGATGCTAACATCATGTTAGGTTCCCACGCTATGTCCCCGTGCAAAAAAAACGCCTTACCCTCCTCACGGTGCACGTTTTCCGGAGGCAAATTGCGTCGCCTCTATAAGAGCTGAATTTTACTATGGTTTGGACATATGTTCAGAGTTTAAGGTTTTTGGCCACCAGAACTTCATAGGCAAGCTGGTTTCTTGATGCTAACATTATGTTAGGTTCCCACGCTATGTCCCCGTGCAAAAAAAAAACGCCTTACCCTCCTCACGGTGCACGTTTTTTTCCGGAGGCAAATTGCGCCGCCTCTATAATTAGAGCTGAATTTTACTATGGTTTGGACATATGTTCAGAGTTTAAGGTTTTTGGCCACCATAACTTCATAGGCAAGCTGGTTTCTTGATGCTAACATTATGTTAGGTTCCCACGCTATGTCCCCGTGCAAAAAAACGCCTTACCCTCCTCACGGTGCACGTTTTCCGGAGGCAAATTGCGCCGCCTCTATAATTAAGCTGAATTTTACTATGGTTTGGACATATGTTCGAGTTTAAGGTTTTTGGCCACCATAACTTCATAGGCAAGCTGGTTTCTTGATGCTAACATTATGTTAGGTTCCCACGCTATGTCCCCGTGCAAAAAAACGCCTTACCCTCCTCACGGTGCACGTTTTCCGGAGGCAAATTGCGCCGCCTCTATAATTAAGCTGAATTTTACTATGGTTTGGACATATGTTCAGAGTTTAAGGTTTTTGGCCACCATAACTTCATAGGCAAGCTGGTTTCTTGATGCTAACATTATGTTAGGTTCCCACGCTATGTCCCCGTGCTAACAAAAAAAACGCCTTACCCTCCTCACGGTGCACGTTTTCCGGAGGCAA
Organism: Themeda triandra; assembly: GCA_018135685.1. Classification (NCBI taxonomy): domain Eukaryota; kingdom Viridiplantae; phylum Streptophyta; class Magnoliopsida; order Poales; family Poaceae; genus Themeda; species Themeda triandra. Next base: position 24,482 of record JAENPR010001880.1, read on the forward strand.
ACTGCGCGCGCCGCCTCTATAATTAAGCTGAATTTTACTATGGTTTGGACATATGTTCAGAGTTTAAGGTTTTTGGCCACCATAACTTCATAGGCAAGCTGGTTTCTTGATGCTAACATTATGTTAGGTTCCCACGCTATGTCCCCGTGCAAAAAAAACGCCTTACCCTCCTCACGGTGCACGTTTTTCCGGAGGCAAATTGCGCCGCCTCTATAATTAAGCTGAATTTTACTATGGTTTGGACATATGTTCAGAGTTTAAGGTTTTTGGCCACCATAACTTCATAGGCAAGCTGGTTTCTTGATGCTAACATTATGTTAGGTTCCCACGCTATGTCCCCGTGCAAAAAAACGCCTTACCCTCCTCACGGTGCACGTTTTCCGGAGGCAAATTGCGCCGCCTCTATAATTAAGCTGAATTTTACTATGGTTTGGACATATGTTCGAGTTTAAGGTTTTTGGCCACCATAACTTCATAGGCAAGCTGGTTTCTTGATGCTAACATTATGTTAGGTTCCCACGCTATGTCCCCGTGCAAAAAAACGCCTTACCCTCCTCACGGTGCACGTTTTTTTTCGGAGGCAACTGCGCCGCCTCTATAATTAAGCTGAATTTTACTATGGTTTGGACATATGTTCAGAGTTTAAGGTTTTTGGCCACCATAACTTCATAGGCAAGCTGGTTTCTTGATGCTAACATCATGTTAGGTTCCCACGCTATGTCCCCGTGCAAAAAAAAAAACGCCTTACCCTCCTCACGGTGCACGTTTTTCCGGAGGCAAATTGCGCCGCCTCTATAATTAAGCTGAATTTTACTATGGTTTGGACATATGTTCGAGTTTAAGGTTTTTGGCCACCATAACTTCATAGGCAAGCTGGTTTCTTGATGCTAACATCATGTTAGGTTCCCACGCTATGTCCCCGTGCAAAAAAACGCCTTACCCTCCTCACGGTGCACGTTTTCCGGAGGCAAACTGCGCCGCCTCTATAAGAGCTGAATTTTACTATGGTTTGGACATATGTTCAGAGTTTAAGGTTTTTGGCCACCATAACTTCATAGGCAAGCTGGTTTCTTGATGCTAACATTATGTTAGGTTCCCACGCTATGTCCCCGTGAAAAAAAAAAACGCCTTACCCTCCTCACGGTGCACGTTTTCCGGAGGCAAATTGCGCCGCCTCTCTAATTAAGCTGAATTTTACTATGGTTTGGACATATGTTCAGAGTTTAAGGTTTTTGGCCACCATAACTTCATAGGCAAGCTGGTTTCTTGATGCTAACATTATGTTAGGTTCCCACGCTATGTCCCCGTGCAAAAAAACGCCTTACCCTCCTCACGGTGCACGTTTTCCGGAGGCAAATTGCGCCGCCTCTATAATTAAGCTGAATTTTACTATGGTTTGGACATATGTTCAGAGTTTAAGGTTTTTGGCCACCATAACTTCATAGGCAAGCTGGTTTCTTGATGCTAACATATGTTAGGTTCCCACCACGCTATGTCCCCGTGCAAAAAAAACGCCTTACCCTCCTCACGGTGCACGTTTTTCCGGAGGCAAATTGCGCCGCCTCTATAATTAAGCTGAATTTTACTATGGTTTGGACATATGTTCAGAGTTTAAGGTTTTTGGCCACCATAACTTCATAGGCAAGCTGGTTTCTTGATGCTAACATTATGTTAGGTTCCCACGCTATGTCCCCGTGCAAAAAAATGCCTTACCCTCCTCACGGTGCACGTTTTCCGGAGGCAAACTGCGCCGCCTCTATAATTAAGCTGAATTTTACTATGGTTTGGACATATGTTCGAGTTTAAGGTTTTTGGCCACCATAACTTCATAGGCAAGCTGGTTTCTTGATGCTAACATTATGTTAGGTTCCCACGCTATGTCCCCGTGCAAAAAAACGCCTTATAAGAGCTGAATTTTACTATGGTTTGGACATATGTTCAGAGTTTAAGGTTTTTGGCCACCATAACTTCATAGGCAAGCTGGTTTCTTGATGCTAACATCATGTTAGGTTCCCACGCTATGTCCCCGTGAAAAAAAACGCCTTACCCTCCTCACGGTGCACGTTTTTCGGAGGCAAATTGCGCCGCCTCTATAAGAGCTGAATTTTACTATGGTTTGGACATATGTTCAGAGTTTAAGGTTTTTGGCCACCATAACTTCATAGGCAAGCTGGTTTCTTGATGCTAACATCATGTTAGGTTCCCACGCTATGTCCCCGTGCAAAAAAAAACGCCTTACCCTCCTCACGGTGCACGTTTTCCGGAGGCAAATTGCGTCGCCTCTATAAGAGCTGAATTTTACTATGGTTTGGACATATGTTCAGAGTTTAAGGTTTTTGGCCACCATAACTTCAAAGGCAAGCTGGTTTCTTGATGCTAACATCATGTTAGGTTCCCACGCTATGTCCCCGTGAAAAAAAAAACGCCTTACCCTCCTCACGGTGCACGTTTTCCGGAGGCAAATTACGCCGCCTCTATAATTAAGCTGAATTTTACTATGGTTTGGACATATGTTCAGAGTTTAAGGTTTTTGGCCACCATAACTTCATAGGCAAGCTGGTTTCTTGATGCTAACATCATGTTAGGTTCCCACGCTATGTCCCCGTGCAAAAAAACGCCTTACCCTCCTCACGGTGCACGTTTTCCGGAGGCAAATTGCGCCGCCTCTCTAATTAAGCTGAATTTTACTATGGTTTGGACATATGTTCAGAGTTTAAGGTTTTTGGCCACCATATCTTCATAGGCAAGCTGATTTCTTGATGCTAACATCATGTTAGGTTCCCACGCTATGTCCCCGTGCAAAAAAACGCCTTACCCTCCTCACGGTGCACGTTTTCCGGAGGCAAATTGCGCCGCCTCTATAATTAAGCTGAATTTTACTATGGTTTGGACATATGTTCAGAGTTTAAGGTTTTTGGCCACCAGAACTTCATAGGCAAGTTGGTTTCTTGATGCTAACATTATGTTAGGTTCCCACGCTATGTCCCCGTGCAAAAAAATGCCTTACCCTCCTCACGGTGCACGTTTTCCGGAGGCAAACTGCGCCGCCTCTATAATTAAGCTGAATTTTACTATGGTTTGGACATATGTTCAGAGTTTAAGGTTTTTGGCTACCAGAACTTCATAGGCAAACTGGTTTTTTGATGCTAACATCATGTTAGGTTCCCACCCTATGTCCCCGTGCAAAAAAAACGCCTTATAAGAGCTGAATTTTACTATAGTTTGGACATATGTTCAGAGTTTAAGGTTTTTGGCCACCATAACTTCATAGGCAAGCTGGTTTCTTGATGCTAACATCATGTTAGGTTCCCACGCTATGTCCCCGTGAAAAAAAACGCCTTACCCTCCTCACGGTGCACGTTTTTCGGAGGCAAATTGCGTCGCCTCGATAAGAGCTGAATTTTACTATGGTTTGGACATATGTTCAGAGTTTAAGGTTTTTGGCCACCATAACTTCAAAGGCAAGCTGGTTTCTTGATGCTAACATTATGTTAGGTTCCCACGCTATGTCCCCGTGCAAAAAAAAACGCCTTACCCTCCTCACGGTGCACGTTTTCCGGAGGCAAACTGCGCCGCCTCTATAAGAGCTGAATTTTACTATGGTTTGGACATATGTTCGAGTTTAAGGTTTTTGGCCACCATAACTTCATAGGCAAGCTGGTTTCTTGATGCTAACATAGGAGGCAAGACAAACCTTCTGAGCACAAGAGAAGTAAATAGGGGGATATGGGATCACCTTGGCGTATTCCCCTAGTTGGCTTGAAAGGCCTTGAAAGATTGTCGTTCACCCGTACCGAGAATGCCACTGAAGTCACACACCTCATAACGGTATTGACAAAATTCTTTGCAAAGCCCAACCGAATCATAATTCCTTGCAGATAGTTCCATTCAACCCGATCGTATGCCTTGATCATGTCAAGTTTGATTGCACACGCTCCAGACTTCCCTTTTTTCCTCTTCAGATAGTGCGTACATTCATAAGCCACAAGCATGTTGTCTGTGATTGTTGGAGTTGTTCCAAATTCACTTCAAGATAATGGCCGGGCTTCTGACGAAGCAGAGCGGAGGCCCGTCGCCGGAGACTTGGGTCGGAGCGTATCGGAGTCTGAAGCCGGCCCATCCGGCCACGCCCAGCGCCCACACGGGGGGTCCGAGGGGGGCGATTAGCAAGCACTTTAGAACAAATCTTGTATATGACATTGCATAAAGAAATTGGTCTAAAATTTTTTAAGTCCTGGGGATGTGAAATCTTCGGGATGAGCACTATAGTTGTCTGATTTATACCTTCTGGGAGCTGACCTCCATTCAGAAAATTCAACACTGCATTTGTAACACTTTGGCCAACAGTTCCCCAATGAGCTTGATAGAACCCTGCTGTGAAGCCATCGGGCCCGGGGCCTTGTTGGGACCATCATGAAAAGCGCTCGTTCAACCTCCTGGGCTGTGTAGAGCGATTCCAGGGAATCATTCATTCTCTCCGTGACCCGCACTGGAACATGGGACAGTATCTCCTCAGGGGCTGACTCCACTTGAGCTGTGAATAGGTCCCTGTAAAAATCGCTGGCCATCATCTCCAGTTGGTCTTGCTCTGTAATCACCACGCCCTCTGGAGACCGCAAGCCACTAATCTGATTCACCTTAGCACGTTCTTTAGACTTTGCTTGGAAAAGCTTAGTGTTGCGATCACCTTCTTTGAGCCACGTGATCCGCGACCGCTGTTTCTCCATTGTCTCTTCCCTGCTTAACAGTTCAGAGATTCTGGCCATAAGCCGCCGCTCATGCAGAGAAGGCCCAGCATACAAGGATTGTCGGCGCACCCCTTCTAACTCTCGTCGGAGTCGCGCCAATTCTTTCCTGACCGAGCCAAAAACCGAGCCCTCCCATTCCTGGAAAGAAATCTGCAATCTTCCCAGCACTGACTGCAACTGGTCTAGGTTCTGGATGGCGTTTGCCTCGCCCCAGGAGTCCTCCACCAGTCTCATGTAGGAGGGATCCCGCGCCACATATTCTCATATTTGAAGCTTCGTCTTCTCTTCCCCCTCCTATTCCTGTAACACTCAATCACCAAACAGCAGTGATCTGATTCGGTAGTCTGCACATGCCAAACCTTGATATCCCTGAACCTGTCGGTGAAAGCCGGGTTAGCAAGCGCCCGGTCCAGCCGAACCTTGACATTCTGATCCCCATGCTGTCGGTTGTCCCATGTATAGGGTAGCCCTAAGAAACCCAGGTCCGTGAAGCCACACTCATGCACAGCATCTCGGAACCCGTCCATTTGTCTTTCAGGTCTTGTCACCCCACCAAATTGCTCGAGCGTCCAAAGTCTCATTAAAATCCCCCGCACAAATCCAAGGGGCATTACTTTGGGCGTTCAAGAAATGCAAGAGCTCCCAGCTACGGTGTCTTAGTTCACGCCGCGCCTCACCATAAAAACCCGTAAAACGCCATAGATCGACACCAGAGCTTGGATCAACCACCATCACATCTATGTGGAGTTTATTACACGACTCCAATCTCACGCACACCTCATTTGTCCAGAGGAGCGCCAGCCCTCCTCCACGACCAAACCTACCAACACCAACGCCATTTGGAAAGCGAAACTCTCTCCTAAGGCGTTCCACATTATTGCTGAACATTCTCGTCTCCGACAGAAACACCACTAGCGGCCGATGCATCTGAATGAGGCTACGGACCTCTTGAACTGCCTCGGGCTGCCCCAAGCCCCGGCAGTTCAAACTTAGGAGTTTCATTGTGCTCGGCGGGGGCTGCCAATTGCAGCCGCCGCCGATCCTGCATCTTGTTGTTGTGAGAAGCATTTCTGTTTCTTCGGTAGCTCCTCTGGAGCGGGTACCCCTGATCCACCGACGTGCTTATCCATCTGTTGCACTCTAGAGACAACAAGTCCTACTAGGGCCGATGTATCAATAACCGGGAGGTTCAGGTCCGGCGTGGAAGAAGAATCTGATCCTTTCGATTTCCTCTTTCGCAGCTTCTTCTTTCCTTCGCTCTCCTGTGCCTGGAACAATTGGCGATTCGTGTTCACAGCCACCTGTTTGGTCCCTTCACTCATCCCAGGAGCAGTAGTTTTAAGAGGCGAGGTCACCTCCTCACCCTCTTCACGATTCTTACCCTTCCTCGAATCCTGAGATCGGTTGTCATCCGACCTCGGGCCTGATCCACGCGACTGTTTGGAACCAGTCGACATGCCACTGCCATAAGATTCTGCAGCTGCTACCGAAAAACTTTGGATTTTCTTCTTCTTGATCTCCGGAGCTCTCAGCTTGATATCATATGGCAATTTACCATTCTCATTACGGATGACAGGTTTCTCACATTCTAATTCTGAATGTCCCAAAACACCACATGCCATACAGTAGAAAGGTAGCTTTTGATACTGTATGTCGTACCAGTCAGGATTTGCATCTTTCCTTGTTTTCAGAAGTACACCTCTACGTAGCGGCTTCGCCACATCAATGGCAACCCGAGCACGGAGATAAGAGCCCCCAGCTTTTCCATCTTTGTCTACATCAATCTTCTTGACATCGCCGATCAGACTCATGGCCCTTTCACCATGGCGCCGGTTCATCCATCCCAGCGGGAGATTCAAAATTCGGACCCAAATGTCCATGCTGTCGAACATGATCTCCGACGGCCTGAGGCATTCATCATATTGTTGCAGAACCAACGCATGCTTACCAACCATCCACGGGGAGCCACCAAGTGCTCACTCCATATCCCGTTGGCAGTTGAACTCCACCACAAACAAGTTCTCTTCCTTCTCTCCAATTGTCCTGATTTTTAAGCTGTGCGGGTTTCCCCACGCCGGCCTCATCGATCGATAGATCGTGGTGGCATGCACCTTCTCCGGCGAAAGAACCTTGCCGACAAGGGTACACTCCACAGCCGAGAACTTATCGTCTTCCTCGTCGTCACTGAAAGCTGCCACATCCCCTTCTTCCGCCGTGAGGCTCAGGTTTTGCAGCATATCAGCGACATGTTGATCCGAATTCACCGGCTTTCCACCTCCGATCGCGGCCATGGCGTTGATCGTCGGAGAAGAAAAAACAACTATGTTGCGTGCACAAAGGCAGCGCGCACACTCTGGTCCCGACCTAGGTCCCTAGCGGCGCTAACCCCTAGTGGGAATCTGTGGTCGACGGCGCCAGGAACGGCTAACCGTCGATATGCAGGTGGCCGTCGCCGGCAAAGGCCGGAGGCGGGGCGTGGACGCTGGTCTAGATCGCCGATGAGGCAATCTAGGCCGGGGTCGGGGAAGGAATCACCTTCAGAGTCGCCGGTGTCGTGATCCGTAAAATTCGGATCCTCATGTTGCAAATATCAGAGCTACTGCTCGCTGGCTCCCCCTACATTCAGTGTGTACTTGTTGCTCCATTCATGTGCGCAATCAGCATGCTAATTTGGTGTTGTGATCTCAGTTTGATAAGCAAGATCACTGAATTGGCAAGCAAGACTGATGGTGATTCTATATGTGCAGGTCTACTCTTAAGGGGTCAAGATCACTGAATTGGGAAGCAAGACTGGTGGATCTACAATTGCTGCTTTGATTGTGTAACATGGTTAGGCCACAAGTGGCAACAAAACAAGAACCAATCCAGTTTAGATCAGCTCCTAAGATTGCTTGTATTGGTTTTGATTGATCCATATATATTCACCTAGATATCTTTATGTTTCACTGAGAGGATGACACAGCAGAATGTAGTAATCCCAGTCCACAATTCTATGAGCATATGAGATGTGACCTGACAGCTGCTATGCTATGTTGTGACAGTAGTGACATCATCGGACACTCATCGCTAATATTTGTAGGGCAGAACAGGTAATAGATCTCACTTAAATAATGTCATAAGTTTGACTGACATTTGCAACATATAGATAACCTTTTTGCAGGCATTTCACCAAAATAAAAACCCACTACTATATTTACATGATACGGTAGAGGCCTACATCTTATGAGACCCAGAACCATCCGAGCCATATATCCATACTGCTCGATCATGTGCAGCTTGGACCAAAATGAAATGCGGCAAGACATACACAGCAGCAAGTATAGATGCTGGGCAGAATCAACACAGAAGAACAAAGCGCCATCTTGCTGTCACATTTTTTTATCAGCACAGGAGAGCTTTATATCATAATATTATGAGAATAACCCCTTCCAAATCTGCATCAAACTACTTGTGTCAGAACATTGCTTCACATTAGAATCATTATGGCCATAGTTGCAAGTAGTCAATGTCACAGATTTATGTTTTCAGAACTTGGAACATGAAATCTTCCAAGCAAAGAGGCACACAGCCATGACAAGCCCAGAAACTGAACTAAACTAACGAAAATAGAGAAGGGTGGGTGCAAAGAGACAGAATATGATGAATTGTCTCAGATTAACCACTGCAAAGTGTGCAATTAATAATGTATCAAATACTACTGCATAACCACTTCTATGAAAGTTTCCTGAGGTAAAAGATCTTGTGCATCAATTAGTGCAAAACACTATCTTCAGCCTAGTGGTCGTTATGGGAAAACATCAGCCTAGTAGTATGTAGCACTTCAACAGGTGCAGAAATGCGGAGATAATCATGAATTAGACAAAGAATTTAATGGACACTCCAATGAATTGGAAACAGCATGAGCTGACAGCTACTAGATATCATCGTGATGCATAAAAAATATCATCGTGTTGCATAAAAATCGATAAAAAAAATTTATCTGACAGATTATGAAGGGATGTGTTGTCTTGGGATTTCCTAAATAAAAAACATGCCCAAATAAGGAAACAAATTCAATGTAGAGATCAAAACAAATACAAATGGAGTCATTTACAACTATACACATTCACAGCATGTGTACAATACATTTCTATCATGTAGGCTCATTAAAACAACGAATCAAACTAAATATGTACATGTGAGTAAGTGATTGTGACATGAAATAGACTAAATACTACATGTCATCATGAGCATGCCACACAATCATGATGGAAAAGCATTGAGACTAAATATAATTAGGCAATCATACCAAACTTGTTATACCATACAGCCTTAAAACAATAGGATTAGATAAATAGGTAGCACAGGCTATAAGTAAACTTCTAAATAAGTGACCATTGCAAATAAGATTGCCACGTGTAACACTGTGGCCTCTACTTACTGCATAGAGGTATGTTGGTACATTTTTCAGTAATTATCTCTCTTGGTTTCTTATCATTTCTTGGTGTCCTCTCAAATCTTAGCATACTAATGCTCACTAATTCAAACAATTCAAGTTTACACTTTTTTGCCACCAACATATTCATTCTTTAGCAGTTAACAACTTAACACATTAGTACATTACGGCTTCCCCTGCTGTATTCTAGTTCAAAAAAAAGTATCTTACCTACTGGATTAAGATAATTCATATGCCAGACTGGGGCATCTTTCTTGATGAATCATAATTCATAACAACTCTTACAACCATCTCAAGTTGGCATCAGAATGGTAATTGGCATGCACTAATTCTGCATTATCTCGTGCAACAAAATCCCCTAATCCTACATGATTGCATTAGCTAGTGAGGGCTTTTTTTAATGGACGGCAAGAGCTTTGCTGTAAATTTTATTAGACAAAGAAAAACAAAAAGGTGTACAGACACTACTCAAGAAAAAGAAAGCAAAACACTTAAGCAGGGGTCAAAAGAAACTCCAAAACAAGACAGGAAACCGCGAACCACTTCCAACCAAAAAAAGGAACCAGTTGAAGCGCACTCCATGAACAACCCAAACTGGCAACCGAACTACTAAAGAAAAAGGACTCTGAAACCTAAACCGACTAATCTGCGATTGTGGCAGGTTGCATGGCCAGATTGTATTGAGAAATGTCATCTTTGCACAAACTTGCGACTTCTCTTTATTTTAGGATCATGATAATTTTTATTTTGTGCAATCGACCATAAGGACTAGCCCAAGCTCATTGAATTTCTATTTGCATTACCAAGCACCAAGAAAATATTATCAGACAACCTAATAATCAGCTAGATCAGGCAAATTCAGTACATGAGGTTAGTGAATCAACCTGCAATGAGTAGAACATGTTTACAAAGTCCAACAAGGCAACAAGATTCTAGCTCACACCAAATGCAGCATTGACATTGCTTACCACGTCTTATCTTTCACCCAGTTAGCCTATACCTATAGATGGTCAACAAGAAAACACCAAACAACTGGGAACTGTTTCTTTAGAACATGCCTGTCAACTGGACATTAGCTAAAATAGCTAGCAATGGTATTATCACAGATCTATAAGAAAACATTCATATATTTTTACTCCTATGACATTTAAAGAATCTAGACAAACTAGAACAAGGAATTCTTCTATTATGATATTATCTAACGAAAACGAGGACTCAAAGATATTACTTGGCCAATTGGCCATGCAACATTTAAGCGTGTCGACATCTTCATTTTCTCATATTGCCAAATCTGGAGCATCTCTTTGAAGCACCACACTCGCAAACACGTTAAAACAATGGTTTCGAGTCACATGCCCCCTACTATTGTAAACTGAGAACTGTTTTTAAGAAATAGCCTTGGTAACTGTAGTATTTGGTCTTACTATAGAGAGCAAGGAAACCACTTTGGCACCCAAACAGAAGGAAATATGCAAGCCTTTTCAAGTACTACTAAGTTACATGTATACAGTAACATGTGTAAAAAATTGCATAGAACATCACAATGTTGATTTCTTTCTATACAGAAGTAAACCATGCATTATGTAAGTTCAGTAAATGTAGATATGCCAAAAAGAAATAATGTAACAAAAAAAAGAGGAAGCTGACCGCTCTGCGTGGAGTTGGATTTTTTTTGACAACCTTCCTAGGCCTAGGCATAACAGGAATCGCGTTACGTGGTGGCAACATCACCCCTTGCATTTTCTGTTACACATTAATCAAGAGATGAGAAATCCCACTATTAAAGGCGGAGGATTTACCTAGTGGGAACCTTTACTTTGGTAAAAAGGAAACTGTTGCTTTGGTCTTCAGAAACAAAATGGCTATGAGTTTGCAAAAAGAAATGGAGGTGTTGAGGATATAACCTATAAAGTATTATATTGCACTTCTAAAAGTTTTCATTTTTAAACAAAAAATGGTCTTTTACAAACAAAGAAGGATGTTCCAGGTTCGTAATGGTTCCCAAGGCATAAGCATAACATTGAGTTTAGACTTACAATTATTAAGGGTTAATGTTGAAACCAAAGACTTTTTGACTTCTCACCAAATTGATATCGGTTTTCACTAGATGTCAACATAGAAATGTAAGAGAAGAGAGAATACCGGATTACTGGGAGGAACATTGTGGGGAACGACACAATGATATTTTGATGTGACCTCCACAGTCTTTCCATGGATCAAGCCATTTGGTGCTTCTATCTTCTTTTGCAGTATCTGTAATAACATAAACTTGTTATGAAAAATAAAATATGATGTGAAGCCACAAACAAAACAATAAAAAAAGGTATGACAGTTACATTGGCTGGAGTCTGATTTTCGGCTACAATTGATTGAAGACCACTGTTGGCCGATTCACATCTTATACCCTATAGACCGAAGGGGAGAGAAGTAACAACAATTTGCAAATACATTAGAGATTATCACAGATAAGCAAACAGAAGTATAACCTTTTACTGGTGAATTATTATGGCATGGTACACTTTCTACCTTTGCCTGAGACTGAGATGCTATAACAGCTTGTCTCAACTCCAATACTTCACGTTCCACTCTTGCCAATCGTTGTTTAGTGCAAATATCCACATCATCGGTTTTGTCCAAATGATCAACCAAAAGATCATTTTCATTTTCCACTCTTAACTTTTCTGGTTGAAGCTTACTGGATGTAAACAGAGATACTGTAGGCATTTCCATGTTGTTAGTCCTTGCCTGCAATGGTATCAAGGTACATTCATTAGCTTAAAGAGATAGGTGGTAATATATCGAACAAGATTATGGAAGATTAATAGTGTACTATGTGCCTTGCTTACTGTAAATAGATTAGTCAAACAAAGCATGAAATAACTCAATAAATAATGATAAACTAATTCTGTATTTAGTAATAAGGAGCTAGTGATTTTATTATTTCATATCCATAGGATGGTTAACCCAAAACCATTTGGGACAAAAACAAACATATCCTGAGAAGTCAGTGCGTCAGACTTTATCCTGCTCATAGAAGAATGGTACCTGAGTGGTAAATTTATGCAATCAGGATATGTTTTGCAGTATCTATTTGGCAGTAATGAATCATATGTTGCAGATCTAGTCAGGGAAATTTAGTCATGGGGTGCCACCCACCTGGGATCCGAGAAAAGCTTTCACTTTTTTCTAAGCACAATCATTAAACAAAGACAAGTTTTCCTAAATAATTAATTAACTGAGGGCAAGAACAAGAAGGTCGCATTCACCGAATCCGTGATGGTCTTGGCGAGCCGCTTCCTCGCCTTCCTGATCCTCTTGTCCGCCGCCTGAGCGTCGCTGTTTTCAATGCCGAGGAGCACGGTCTCCAGCACCGCCGGTTCGACAAGGATCGTGGCCTCATCAACCAGGTACGGATACAGCTCGCGCATCTCATCCAAAGTCTTGGGCTTGGGCTTGAGCGCCTCCTCCTTGCCGGAGTGGCGGTCGGCGCTCTTGGCGGCCTTGGGCTTGAGCGCCTGCTTGCCGGACTGGTGGTCGGCGCTCTTGGCGGCCTTGGGCTTGAGCGCCTCCTCCTTGCCTGACTGGTGGTCGGCGCTCTTGGCCTGGGTATCGTGCTTGCTTGCTTGGGCGCCGGCGCCCTTCCCTTGAACCTCAGCAACCGGTGGCGGCGTGGGCGGGGGGTCGCGTCCCCAGACGTCCCTGGAGAGGAGGTAGAGGCGGCGCTCGTGTTCGTCGGCGGGGGGAGCAGTCTTCTTGGCGTCGCGGTCGTAGCGGCGCCTGAGGCTGCGCTGCTTGACGGCGAGCTCCTTTGGTCCGACGCCTTCCCTCTCGAGGCTGCCATCGAGCGCGCGGAAGAGTTGAGCCGGCGATGGCAGTTCGCCGCCGTGTTCGCGGCGGTACGTGGCGAGGGCCTCCAGGATCCGGACCTCGTCGCCGGCGGGCCACGTGCGCTGGAACGGCACCGGCTTCCGCTTGGCCGCCGGCTGCGAGGCCTCGGGGAGCGGCGGCGGCGGCGGCGTCTTCCTCTTCCTCTTGTTGCGCCCGGGCAGCGCCGTCGGAGCCCGCTTCGCCGCGGACGACGGCTCCGAGGGCGCCATGGTGGGGGAGCGCGGGAGATGAAACTGGAATGGCGCGCGAGATCGGATTTTCCAGGAAGCGGCAGCGGGGAGGGAGATTTGGGGGAGGTTTGGGGAAATGAGGGGGCCGCCGCCGCTGCCTCGGCCCGTAGTCCAGCGTGCACCGCGTCCACCCGCAGAGTATATCACGTTTCTCAATGTGCCCATTTTTAAAATTTGACTATAGTATATAAAAATTATTATATCTATAAATAAATTTATTTATTTATAAAAATACGTTTCATGGTCTATATATAATAATGCTTATTGTGCATCATGATTATTAGTACTTTTGTGTATATATATATATATATATATATATATATATATATATATATATATATATATATATATATATATATATATATATATATATATATATATATATATATATATATCCTTTGATAAACGAGATTTACGATTATTTGAGGATAGAGAGTAGTACATCATAATCGTCGTATTTTGTTCGTTTTGCAATATTTTTTGTTTGGTGATGGCGACTTGTTATGACTACTTTTAAAAAGGTTGATATTGAAACTCTCTTACGTTATATAATACACATGTCATGAGTAGGCTTATCTAGTCAGTGGGCTGAGCTAGGTGCACTAGGGAACAATTTACCATCCGTGCCGCTGCAAGACATGAGCGTCTCCAGTTGATCCTTGTGTTGCCTTCATCAACACCGGCATTTTCTCGGTGCTCATCCTCAACATCCTCCTATGATTGATATCGATGCCTCTTGCTCTTGTCTTTGTTTCTTGCTTCTCAATTGAGTTTAGTGCGATGTTGGATATATCAAATGTGTGTGCACATGGTGTCGCTCCAGCTTGTGGAAGATGGTCACCGTCAGCCATGGTTTGCTCTTCTCCTCTCCTCTGTTCGTCTCAAAGGTGTTTGAAGAATTGCTTCAAAGGAGGTGAAGTTACCTCTCCATAGAAGAGATAATGTAAGCAACCAAACAAGTACATGTTGGCATGCTAGGGACAGGATTGGGATAGCCTGGCTTAGTTTTGCTAGCCAGGCTAGGGTAGGAAGTAAAACAAACACATGCCATTTCTGGAGAGAAAAACAAGCCCATCCCTATTCACGGTCTGTTGACCTGCACTCAATGTCAACGCTACAATCCTAGCCCTAGAGAATCAAAGAACAACATGCAACCATCTCACAACACATACTCCCCTCAAAAAAAAAAAAAAATCTCACAACACATACAATTCCCACAAATTATAATAAATATATACTTGGCCATGATTACCAATTATCACTAGAAATTACGTCCTGCCATTAATTTTTGGAGCAAATCAATGCGAGGCCAACCTTAACCAGCATAGAAGCTTTACTTACTGGCTGCCCTAGTAATTAGATAAATATTCCATATATATTATAACATTAAGTTCCAAGCATAAACACCAAAAGCGCTTGCCACAGCGTAACTGTTTTTCCATGTCAACAGCTCACAGCAACTTCCTACACCTTAACGACAGCCCTAGTAATTAGATAAATACTCCATATATATTATAACACCAAAAGCGCTTGCCACGGCGTAACTGTTTTTCCATGTCAACAGCTCACAGCAACTTCCTGCACCTCAAACGACAACGTTTCCCGGCCCCATCACTCCAGCCTCCTGTGCATCCTGCATTTTTTTCTGCAACAAGTACACAGTTTTGAATTACATGTACAAAAAAAAAGTAGCAGGTCTTCTTTATGTGTTTCACTAGAAAAGGAAAACAAATCGATTTTGTACTAGGCTACATTGACACAGTATGTCAGCATAGTTCACTCAAGTTACTAGAAACAACCACCGAGCTCGGCCTAATATAAAGCACAAAAAATGGTTGTGATGCAATGCAAGAGTATTTGCTTGAAAGTTCGGACGCTAACAAAATTCAAAGAGTGAAAATGCACTACAGATCCCTAAACTTTTCCCATACTCATATGGGTCCATATTCTCTCAAATTGATTATCTAGGTCCTTCAATTTTCCAAGTGATTCATTCAAAGTGGGAACTTAGGTACATGACTGGAGCTAGACTGAACTTAGAATGAACCCTTGAAAAGTTGAATGAACCTAGATGAGCATATGGGAAAAGTTGAAGGACTCACCGTGCATTTGACTCAAATTCAAATATTACTATGGTGGTCATACAAGAATATGCAAAACAAACAGTTCGTTATCATGGGAAGTCCTCGGTGTACAAATAATATACAGGATAATGATATGATAATATGCACAACAAAAACTTTTTTTTGTTTTATTTCATAAAAAACACTTCACCAAGTCACTGGAGTTCATGAATTTATAATCAAATCATTAACATCCATTATCAAAGAATATTAGTATAGTTACTTTAAAAAAAAACATATCAGTATAGTTGGTTTAAGTTAAAAGCAAACTATTAGACAGGGTCCCAACCACCTAATTCTGTATTTTAACAGACTCTCCTATACTCTTGCTCTAACCCTCCATTGTTGATCAGCCTAAAAACCATTGCTTTTCTCATGGACAGAGTTGTCCCAACAGGTAAAATGAAACCATACGAAAAAAAAAATTGATTCAAACATAGATCAATGATAGAAACAAAAACTTCCCAGCTTTAAAATGAAACCAAAATGCAGTATCAGTTAACCCATCCATAGAGAGGAAAGGCACATTGTCAGGCTAAGCTCCAGAGAGTACTAAAACATCAAAACAGCACAAGTAGAAATGACTACAGAATTGTTAAAGCGAGTTCCTCTACTGGTTTCCTTCTCAGGTAGCCATGTCTGCCGCTAAAGCTCTAATACAGATTGCACTGCATACATATGGAATAAGTAAAACACATATCAGCAAGTTTTAATTTCAATATAGATCATGGGTTTTGCACCCACATTTGTGATCTTGAGAAGAGCTAAGTAACACTTCTATAAAGTTCCCTAGTTCTTTCCTATTTGACAACTTAAGTAAAAACAACTGGTCCCTCCTTCCTGAAATATAAGGTTTCAAATCATTCAAAATTTGCCTCAAATTAAAAGGATTCTAGTGATTTTAACTCCCCTTGGCACCAATTACATGCCTACCTGCCAGTAATGTCTGTTGTCAACCCAACCACCAAGCTCAAATTATGGTAAGCACAATATCTCCCTACTTTTAAAGAAGTTAAATAATTCAGCTACTTTACCGCATAAAATGCCCTAGAATCCTAGGATACCTTATACTTCAGGACAGAGGGAGTATATAAGGATTATGAAGAGGATCAGAACTACGGTGACGCTTGTATTATCTTCACAATTGACAGCACACAAAGAGAAATAAAAGATTACAACATAATGTAGCCCATAAGTAATGGAGAGCCCTGTGCGGGAGACTCCTACCTGAATAGAGGGCAACTTAAAACAGACATATCTCCAGTAATGAACTAACATGTGATCTTCTGGCTTCACTTCATTGGCCCTTCCAGCACAAAAGATTGCGTAAGCATCAGCCGCATACCTGCAGTAAGAGGCAACATGCAAATTAATAACTCGACAGGGCAAAAAACAGCATTCTACGAATAGTCCACATACATAAAAGAGGTTTGTGGGTGTGGCCGTGTGGGTGGGGGTGGGGGTGGGGGGTGGGGGGCACTCACTTGCCGACACCACAAAGTTCAGTGATATAGGTCCATCCAGCTCCAACATAAGCCTCAGAGAATTTCTGGATTCTTTCTACTTTCACATGCTGCAATCCAAGAGGTGCTAGATACTCTGCCATCTTTTCAGGATCAGCTGTATATGCAGTCTGTGGATCAGGATAGCGCTGGAAGAAGCCCTCCACTAACTTCTTGACCTGCAACAGTAAACAAAGAAAATTCAACCCTTGAACCCAAAGAATGAATGTTACACCAGAGCAACAGCAAACAGGGGAATAGCCTTGGTAATAATACATGCACGAAACACCTAGCTGAATTAGCATTGCAATAAAAACACACTAGATAAGTAATTTTATGAGCTACCGTAAATCATCAGGGTAATAAATAGTCTTTGTAAAAATAAACAAATGTGAAAGACCTAACGGAGCTAGTGTTACACTTGAAACACATAATAAACTATCCTGTTCTGGGCTGCAGTATAGGATTGGACCCAAACATGCATGTGCAACGTATCTATAACAAGTGGTCCAAACATGCATGTGCAACATAACTATAACAAGTGGTCCACTGCTCAAATTCGCTTGTCAATCCTATGCGCACTGTGAGAACATATAATCAATCATCTTGTAGAAAGAACTGAACCACTCATTATTAAACAAAAGTTATTAAACCACTCATTTATCATGGAAACAAAAGTTAGTCTCTTTTTCTTTGACAATCATCAAAGCTGTTGTGATGAATCCAGCAGCTGGCTATTAATCTAGATAATTGTTTGGTCAAGTAACATTCACAGAGATGACAAAGTGGAAAGAATTGAACAGCTCACCTGTATTCCCTGTGTTAAGTTGAGGAGTATGCATATTACAATGACCTTCCAGGGGTCAGAAGCATACTTCTCCTGCAATAGCTTATAGGGAGAGCATGGTGGGGACACCAGCTTATCCAGCGGCAGGCGACGGTATTTATCTGACCGCTTCTCGGCAGCACTAAGTGATGGCGGTGGCTTCCTTTGCTTTATCTCCCTTGTCACCTTCTCAGGCTTCTTGTTCCCTTTGAACCTTACCCCTTCTTGTGAACCTGAGGTTGATGCTGATGTTGGGCATAGTTGCTTGGTGTTCGAGGTTGTTCTCCTGGCAGCCTTGGAGGTCTCTTTTGCAGATGATGGTTGGCCTCGAGACGGTTGGTAGGCGAACTGGTCAAAGAATGCACCAAAAGGTGAGGAATAATTGGGATCCTGATCAATGAAATTGGGATTGGCCACGGGAGGGAAAAAGCCTTGAGGCAGTGGCTGCTGCTTCTTCAAGACCCGGGACTTCTTGCTGCTCCTCCTCTTGACACACTGACCGCCCATGACGCCACCACCAGCAGCAGCTTCTTCCCCTGCCTGTGGATGGACATCAATGGGAAATGGTTGCTGGCCTGTTTGCTCATGCTCCACCTTCCGCCGCCTATGCTTCTTCCTCACCGTCATCCCCTCTGCCGTCAACTGGCTTTCCATCTGCAAGATTTGGGCCACAGCAGCAGTGGGCAGCGATGGAATCACCACGGTGGCCTCCCCATTCTTCCTTTTCTTGTGCTTCTTTTCCTCCTTCCACACAGGCTCCTCCATTAATGGAGATGCCGGTAGCACCTCCTGATTCTTTCTCTCGCGCTCCTTAACCTGCCTCACTGCCACCGGTACCATCTCCGCTGAGGATAGAGTTTCGGGGGTGACTGGAACTGGGGAGTCAGACTTGTATTCCAGGTTTGCCAGAGGACGGCGAGACTCCCTCACCGCCATCTCCCTTGTCATCTTATTCTCAGGCTTTTCCTTCCCTTTGATCCTTGCCTCTTCTTGAGAACTTGGTGTTGATGCTGAGGCTGGGCTTGGTTGCTTGGTGTTCGAGGTTGTTGTACTGGCAGCCTTGGAGGTCGCTTTTGCAGTGAACAGAGTAGACCCAAATGATGGGTGGCCTTGAGGAGGCAGCCTCACGGAATTGCCGTCTTTCCGGCGATCAGGTTTGTAGACGAATTGGGCAAATGCACCATAAGGTGAGGAATAATTGGGGTCCTGATCAATGGAATTGGGATTGGCCATTGGAGGGGAAAAGCCTTGGGGCAGAGGCCGCTGCTTCTTCAATACCTGGGACTTGTTGCTGCTGCTCCTCTTGTCACACTGAGTGCCCATGACACCAGCAGCAGCAGCAGCAGCTTCTTCCCCTGCCTCTGGATGGACAGCAATGGGAAATGGCGGCTGACCGGATTGCTCCTGCTCCACCTTCCGCCGCCTCTGCTTCTTCCTCACCGTCGCCCCTTCTGCAGTCACCTTGCTTTCCATCTGCAAGTTTTGGGCCGCAGCAGGAGTGTGCAGCGATGGAATCACCCCTGCGGCCTCTTCGTGCTTCCTTTTCTTGCGCTTCTTTGGCTCCTCACGCTTGCGCACGGGCTCCTCCATTAATGGAGATGCCGGCGGCGCCACCAGATTCTTCCTCTCGTGGACGCGCTCCTTAGCCAGCCTCACTGCCGCCGCCGCCGTCACCACCGAGGTTGGGGTTTCGGGAGCCACTGGTACTGGGGACTCGGACTTGGATTCCGGGGTTGCCGGAAGTTGGGGAGACGCCCCGACCGCCGCCGCCGCCGTCGCCGCCGCGGTTAGGGTTTCGGGAGCGACGGGGACTGTGGACTCGCGCTTGGATTCCGGGGTTGCCGGAGGCCGAGGAGACTCCGAGGAAGCCGCCGTGGCCTCCACCTGCTCCCCGTGCTTCTTCCTCCTCCGCTTCTTCTCCCGCGACGCCTCCACCTTCTCTGCCGGCGCCGCCAGCGCCAGCACCGCCGACATAGCGCACGGCTGCGATGAGAACCAGGCGGGGGGAGGGATCGAGACGGGGACTGCCTCAGCGCCGGCGGCGGGCCGGCGGCGGGATTGGAAGTGAGGCCTCTCCTTTCCAGCAGCGCGCAGATTGGAAAGTGAATGGACGCGCAGAAAATGGGGAATAGATACATGGAAACCAAGCGCTAATGTTGGCGCTATAATTATTTTTCGCGGGAAACTCTGCTAATGTTGCCGCCAAAAAGATGTACTGTATATATATCTAATTAGAAATAAAATAATGGAGTAGATGGAAAAATAATTTTAGTGCGGTTGGAAATACCGTTTTCGCACCACCAAACAATTGTCTTTTTTTTTTTTTTTGCCGAAAGAAGAAAAGCTTATATGCAAATAACTAACCTCTTAAAAATCAATTTATCCTATAAAGATATTAAAATAGTGTGATATTTGTGGTTCTCCGGTCTTTATTAAATGTAACTTTTCTAAATTATGTTACTTTCATAGTAATTGCAAAAAAATGAATTCTAAAAGCTCATTATTTTTTTAATTGCATAGTACAAAGTAGACGCCTAATATGCACGCACACTTGTACACATATGCAAAACATATCCCACCGGAGCCCGGCAAATCTCAAGATTCACAAAGTTACCACGGGCGTCTTTTGTCGATGGGACTTCACCTACCACTAAAAGCGTAGCGCCAATAAATCCTATAATAATACAAGAAAATGCAAGCGTGAATCCCAAGTCGATGACTTCAACCTTGGTGGGAATGTTACACCAAGTAACCTCATCAATTAGTCTATGATTAATTCTTAAAAGCTCATTAGATTAACTACAACCATTTTGAATTATAAGTTTTAAGTTTTTATCAACTTGATCAAAGCTATGGAAGTTGACTTAGAATAGAACTAATTACTTTTTTTAAAGGAATAAATTACTTTTAAAAAAATATTTCTCTTTTACAAGGAACACATTATTAGAAAACTAAAAGTTTATCAAAACTGGTATTACACTATGCAATTAAGTTAAATAACAACAATCGATTAAGTATAAACACTTTGTTTCTAAAAAAATAATTTCTATAGTTATCTTAAGGCAAGTATCTTCAAGTTTGATTATATTTATAGAAAACCACAACAACATTTATGACATTATAAATGAATATATTATAAAAAATATTTTTTCATAGTGTAGGTAATGATAATTGTTTGGTGCCATAAAATTTAATTCCTATAAACTGGAACTTGAAAAGGCCTAGCACAACTTTGTGAATTTTGATTTATTGAATGATTTATTTATGTATTTATTTAGAGATAACTGTAGAAGGTGGGCTTCAATGTTGTGGGAAGTGGGAACCGGTGTTGGATCAAGCACTTCTTTCTTTTTTTAGTTTAAGTGCCCCAATACTCCTAAAGTCCTGGTTGCCAAGCAGGGGGGCATTCGCTTGGGGTATACGGACGTATTGTGGTTTTAGATGACACCCAAGCCGACTGATCAAAAATATTTGTTGTGATGGATCAAAATGCAAAACCTTTACCAGATATAGGGTCTGGTCTATCAGTAAACCAAATCTGAGGTACCTTCATTTTATTAGATTTTTTTTCTTTTGCTGTTTGGACTCTAGCATTGACAACTTTTTTTATATAAGTTCGACGTTGTTCTACTTTTATGGATTAAATGCATCTGAGAGGTCTAAAACTAAAAGGAACCCAAACCAAACACTTTGTAAGGATAGCATAAAGAAGGCACAATATCAAATATGGAACAACAATGTGAGTCTCTATCAGATACAATATGAGCGACATGGATACTTAAAATGCATTTGTGACGTGTTAACGAAACACGTATCTAAGAAACACATACCACGAAGTGCCACTAAAAGAAAACACATATATACACATACATAGTTGTGGCACGTCTGTAACGTAAAAAAAGACATCAAAGCTATGTGTTCATGCTCATGTGCACGGATCCGAAAAATTTCTTCGCTCAAGTTGCATAGTTCTGTAGCCTATCAATCCATCACCTCTCCTATCCTCAACCCTTTTGTCTTCTTTTTACCTTTCACTTTGGTTCGCTTTCTCCCTGGCCATTTTGCGTGGCACCAAAAGGCCCAATCGCCATGGCGATCTTGGGGTTGGTGTCCTAGGCATCTCACATGGAGGTAGACACAAGTCACACAACCACCATCACATGTCCTCTTCAGTCTCCATCCAAGGCACTACCGCAAGATCCTAACTCTAAGTGGCTAAGTCCGCCACCATTGCCTTATCTCGGCAGCGAAAGACTCCACGTTGTATTGATCTGACTCCATCATGGACGACAATCCTACGCCCAAAAAAGCGGCATAACCATTGAAGCTCAAGACTCTAGGAGCCATGGATCCGGCACAACCATACCCCATGGGCTGGTTTGCAAAATTGTGACAGATCGTAAGGGGACGGGTGCGGGATCGCAACAGGCAGGACCATGGACCCATGTTGGAATGCCGCACCAAAACGATGTCCACTCTTTAGTCTATGGAATTATTTTTTGACTTTCTAACCAATAATACTTGGAGGAATTAATAAAAAAAATAATAAAAATTTCCAATTTTAGCACAACATGGTACATGGTCAAGATCAAATATTACTAGGCCAAAGCTATATATGTATATGAAAAAATATTCGTAGAAGCAAGGTAAAAATCTAGCCACATTTGCTAATGTACACATAAATAGAAATCTAGAAGCAAGGCGAACCGAGGAGATCGAGCTCAGTCCCCCACTCTCTTACTTGTTGGAGCTTGCCGCGTGCGCACCACAGGTTTCTACAGGACAACTGGAGTGACAGTCGTCGAGACTGGATCTGTTCAATGTGCGCCTATATCCGAAATTTGCTGGGATCTTCGGGAGTAGGGACGCCTCCTTTAGTCCTCCGAACGCATTATCCGTGGACACCTCCTCCTCTCTGATCCCCCCACCCCTCGTCGAGTCGTCACATGAAAGAGGTCTACTCATGCCTAATTAGAGGTGACGTGAGAAGGAAAGGGCAGGGTGGGAAGAGCCATGAAGGTGCCACGCGAAGGAGAGAGAGCAGCGAGGGGAGAGGTGGTGGCGACATTAAGAAGGGAGAGAAGGCAGAGATCGAGAAAAGGTGACAGGGTCGCAGGGGTTAGATGGGTAGGGTTGGCCGCAACCCTTCTTATTGGTTCCAGGTGCCAATTTGTAAAGCATGACTGGTCGTAAGACGACGGGCTCGGGATCGCAGCAGGCAGGACCATAGACCCACATTAGAATGTCACACCAGGATCATAGCTAGCAGGACTATGAACCCATGTTAGAATGTTACACTAAAAAAAATATTGTCCACTGTGTTTAGCTGAGAGTTTGGTTTTTTTTTTTATTTTGAGAAACAATTGAGAGTTTAGTTGAGAGAGTAAGATAAGATGATGAGCTATGACGAGAGAGACAAAAAAGATGACCACGTATGGTGGGAACAAGATCCTCTCGAGTCGTTGGAAACATCTTGTCTCTACTCTCTACAGTCACTATCTGAACATCCAATTCCTATCTAACGGTGAGCAAGCAAACTCTAGAAACGAAACAATCTTGCAGGCCTGTAACCAGCCCATATATATCAGCCCAATAGCTGGTGACCCTTGCCGTTCGACTCCGCCGCCACCCCCTCCCTGATCCAGCGTCAGCGTCAGCAGAGCCACTTCCAGCATTCGATGCCTTCTGCCATCGAGCATGGTGGGACCCCTCACACCACAGGCGAGGTAAACAAATAGGGCCTTGTTTAGTTCACCCCAAACCCCCAACTTTGGCACTATGCAAAAAGAAGATTCCCCGTCACATCAAACTTGTGGTACATGTATGGAGTATTAAATATAGATCAAATCAAAAACTAATTACACAGTTTTATCAGACTTTGTGAGATGAATATTTTGAGTCTAATTAATCAATATTTGGACAATATTTCACAAATACAAACGAAATTCTTCTGATCTTACTACGGTGTGTGAACGCCTGAATTTGACATCACAAATTCGGGATCTAAACAAGCCCTCGTTTCCTCGCCTCCTGCTCCACTGACACTGCCTGCTGCCTCGTAAACCGAGCCACCCTCCTCGGCAACCCAAGTACCCAAGCGAAGGGTCACGGTCAGTTCGCTCCCCCTCCCCCAGCCCTCCGGCGTCCGGCCGATAAGCTCGAGGTCGCCATGGCCGGGGCCTTCTGGGGTACTAATCAGCTAACGCGCTCGTCTTCCATCACCGTTCCAGTCTCTAGCTCCCCACATTTTGCTTCCTGTTTCCTGCAACCAATCTTGCTGATTGATCTTAATTTGCTTTGGATTTGATTTTCGCCGCTATCCTTGGCTGCAGGAGTGGAAGTGAAGCCCGGCGAGCCGTACATCCACCAGCCCTCCCCAGGCCGCCGCTTCCGAATCCGAATCACCCAGGTGGACCTCTCTTTCGCTCATGGCCTCTTTGGTTTTCTCTAGGCCCATTCATTTAGGTTGCATATCTCCTTTTATTTATTTTTTTATACAATGGTGCTTGCAGAAGCTCTACCTTGTTGTTGCACTTGCGCGCACAGATGGAGACGAAACCCGTGTTTTTAATTAGGCCCATACGCACGCCGAAGTAATCTGTCTTTTTTTTTTGGTAGTTTAGCTGTGCTGACATTTGATTTATTCTTGATTACGTGCTCCTTTGTTTTGTCTATAATAACAACAGGAGATACCTAACAAAACGGGACATCTGGTCAACTGAGGAAAGTTATTTTACTTGTAAGGAAAAAATCATTTTAGTTGCACAAATTTTAGATTTTACTCCTTGATTGTCTGCTACAACCAGCAGGCAGCTAGTTAGTATCTCTCACTTGTAAGCCACCTCATGGTTGTCACCATATTAATTAATAATCTATATGCATGTGTCACATTA
This sequence comes from Themeda triandra, assembly GCA_018135685.1. Classification (NCBI taxonomy): domain Eukaryota; kingdom Viridiplantae; phylum Streptophyta; class Magnoliopsida; order Poales; family Poaceae; genus Themeda; species Themeda triandra. The sequence continues at coordinate 49,127 of JAENPR010001880.1, forward strand.
TTGTGTTTATATGATTTTGCAAATTAATCAAAGCATTGATCGTTATTAGACTTCCTTAAGTGGATCTTCAGTACCAAGTGTGAGCACATGGATCCTCAGTTTCAGTTTTCCACAGTCATTGCTTCTTGTTCTATCACACATTGTTTAGGTTATGTCTTCTGTAATATAATTTGCAAATCGAAATTATACGTACTCCAAAATAGTGTCTCAATTAAAATTTGAACAGATCGCAGCGAGGTTAAGTCTATCATTCCTTAAATTAGCGACCGGCTAGATAATATTTTACAAACCACATAGGCTATCAAATTTGATTTTGATAGCATATTAGACTTTCCTACATAATAATAGTTTTATATATCTATCTGTATTAAGTCAATTACAAACTTTTTTTTCGCTTCTGTTGCTACATGGTGTAGTTTCACTCATTTATTTATAATAATGCCCTTGCGAAAATTTGACATATATAGACTTTTCTTCACAAAAATAACAATTTCTCTAAAGATAGAGTGACAGATTCCATTTACTGATCATTTCCATGGGATCATTTCCCATTAACATGGAACAAAGGGTGCAGTGATTCCATTTACTGATTATTTTCCATTGGGAGCCGGGTGTCTCTTGTGCCCTAGCCGCCTCCTCCCCGTTTCCTCGTGCGAGCAACACAGCTCCGCGGCGCCGATCTTAGCAGTTCAAGCTCCGTCCACCGATCAGCCACTACTACAACCTCTGATCCACCAGAGGCAGACCCCCACTGCCTATCACTGTCATTATGCATGTAAATGTAGTAGTTTAGTGCTTCTATCTAAAGACTAGAACCCTTGTTTAAATTCCCTTCATATTTAAAGCATGATTTCATTTTGGTGATCTACCTTTTCAGGCTTTGCTAGGTAGTTATGCTGATGTTGGCTGGAGCACACTGGAGTGTAATGTTGGCAATATGGATCCTGTGAGGATCTGTGCATTGAACCTAACAAACCACATTTGCGACCTGGAGATCGAATACGAGGAGAGAGAAACTGTCTTCCTCTCAGTTTCTGGGAGTAGCTCTATTCACTTGTCTGGGAGAATTTACAATCATTCTGCTCGTGATGATCAAGCCCACACTAGTAAGAAACTTGCTAGTAAAACTGAAACTCCTGCATGCTTGAAGAGAAATCAACAAGGCAATGAGACTAATGGATATAAAGAGCCTTCTCTCAAGGCGCCTACTGTTACTAAGGCTGATGGCAAGAATGATGCCTCCTCGAAAGAGCCTCTAATTAGTGAGGTTGGTGGCAAGAATGTTGCTTCTCCAAAACAGCCTATAGTTGGTGAAGGTGATTCCAGTGATGACCACCTACCTATCCGCCGCGCTTATGAGAAGAGAATGGCTACCAGAAAGTATTTAATTTTGAACTCAGTGTATTGGATATTTTCACTTATGTTATTTAACTACAGCCTACATTTGTTCTTCATGCTTGAAACTTATATAGTACCTCTTTTCTCTGTACTAAAGCACTATTTTTTCTTCTAACAGGAGGAAGCACAGAACTCCAGGGATAGGGAAAATGTTAAGTGGCCAAAATAATGATTATACAATCATGTAAGTACATGTTCTAAAATAGTTTTAATGTGAGTCACTTCTATTATTTTTTCTTAGTAGGACAACATTTGGCTTTTGCCTAATTTTTTTTTAAATAATTCGACCGGTGGGGTGGGGGGGGGTGCACCTGGGATTCATTTCATCTCAGTTGCCTCTTAAGGACAGATGAGTTCAAAATTACAATAAAAACACCTGCGCACGTTTGCCTCAACATTTTATAATTATTGAAAAGTATCTCACTCGGTTTTAGATAATACAAAGCTTCTTGTGCTCAACAGGGAGTCCAGTGTAGCACATGTTGTGCCAATTCAAGATCATGAGATCACACAAGACATTGTGACTAAGGCTGATGGCAAGAATGATGCTTCCCCAGAAGAGCCTATAATTAGTGAGGCTAGTGGCAAGAATGTTGCTTCTGCAAACCAGCATATAGTTGTTGAAGATGACAACAATTATGATCACCTACCTATCCTTGTTGCTCATAAGAAGAGAATGGCTGACAGAAAGTATTTAGTTTTGAACTCTAGATTTTTTCAGTTATCTTATTTAATTCCAACCTACACTTCTTCTTCTTGCTTGAAATTTTTTATAGCTCTTTTCTGTGTACTGAAGCAAAATTTTCTTCTAGCAGGAGGAAGTATAGCAGTCCAGGGATGGGTAAAATGTTAAGTGATCACAATAATGATCATAAAATCATGTAAGTGTATGTTCTAAAATACTTTAAATTTAAGTCACTTCTATTATTTGTTCTTGGTAGAACAACATTTGACTTTTGCCTAAATGTTGCAGTACATTTGATGCTTATTGCAAAGTATATCTTGCTCTGTTTTAGATAATACAAAGGTTCTTGTGCTCAACAGGGACTCCAACTTAATGCATACTATGCCTACACAAGAAGACAATATTTCTCAACTTGTTGGTGCTACAGATCAATCAACCAGGTATTATGTTATTAAATGGAACCGGTAGCCTCATCTTGCTAAATTACCTTGATTCCCAATTATGTCCACATATATGTTTCAACTTTCAATTTTCATCTTCTTAGGGATGATGGTTTCCTTTTTACTGGTGCTACTAATCAACATTGCTGGGTGTCAGTAGAGGAGTTTTATAGTGGAGATGGCAGATCCACTGCATCTAAGGGCAGCAAGGTCATCTTCAATGTACTTGTCTCATTCATCAATTCATAGGGCCTTTATTGTGTTCTGTCTATAACTATATCTCATGTAAAGCAGCTATAGCCTTTATTGTATCATGCTCTGCTGTGATATACCAATATGTACTTGCAATATCATATTTCTTCTCAGGTTACTCAGTTTAACGACAATAAGCTTTCTTTTGCAGGTTACTGTGAAATATGTCGGTAAATTGCTAGATGGCGAAATTGTCGACCCAATGGGCATTCGTAAATTCAAGCTTGGTAAATGAATAAAAAAGGCTCTAGTTTTACCCCATACTTGAAATCTACAGATTTTCACAACACTTTTCCCTTTTTGGCTCCAGGTGCTGGAGAAGTGCTTCCCTGATGGGATGCTGGAGTTTCTGGTTATCATCTTTACTCTAAACCTCAGGTTTCATCCTTTGAAAGTGATTTGTTCCAAGTATATCTTTATTTTGTGCCCTGTAGGTATGCGTGTTGGTTCCAAAAGGAAAGTGACCATCCCTCCGGCTATGGGGTGAGCACGTTATTCCCCTCCATCTTTGATTTCACTGGTGCATATATCACACTATGTGAACATTTTCTGGAGAATTAATTGCCTTGCTTTTTTCAGCCATGGGAACCAAGCAGTAGGAAGGATACCAGCAAACTCATGGCTCGTATATGAATTTGAGCTAAAGAAAGTGAGGCGAACCAAAAAGGCGTCTCAGGTCTCGAAGAGCCCAAGCTAGATGATGACAGCAGCAAAACTTCTTTTGGTTTGCTTTCAGAACAGAACTCTCGAGAGAATTTATGGATGTTAATTATCTAGTCTGCTGCCTATGCTTTAGCAGTGAAGGCAGATGATACTCCGCCTGAACCACATGTGTATATAACAGCCACGCTAGTGAGAGCTGTGCTGAACTTTTGCCTGCTATGCATGCTCAAACTTGAACATGTCATCTATTTAGACCTTCAGCTTCCTAGAAATTAAAAGTCCTTTTGTGACTTTGTAAATGTGCTTGGAAGCTTGGATGGTCACTAAGTTGGATTTATCAGCAGTGTGCTCTGAATACAGTATCTGGGACCAATAATTGTGCCTGGAAGCTTGGGTGTTTAGTAACTTGTGTTGGGTTCTTCAATCTTGGCAAGTTCTAAGAAATTGGATATAGGACAAATGCCAACTTAACCAGCGTGCATATTTTAGAATATGACTTTCTTTACGCATTTGTCATTGCTGAACTGGAATCGATTTATTGTGATCCCCTTAGGAGAGGTCCTTGGAACTTGCATTGTGACACAGGGATCAACAGTGTAACACAACAAGTGCATTGAGTAACAGAAGATAAACCAGAGACTGAATATCATTCCTGGCAACCAAGATGCATGATAGTGACGGAGAAGGTCGCCGAGAGGACAGGATAACGATGCCCCTGTTTTGCCTCTATGTTTGGTGGTGGCACGGTGGAGAATGGAGAATTGGAGAATTGGAGATTGGAGATGGACGCGTGCTGTTTTTGCCTCTATTAATTATTTATTTATATAGAATATAGAATAGATTTAATCTGGCGGGATCCAGATCGCCTGCTCCCGCCAACAAAACAAGCGCCGGCGGCGGTACCGAATTTTATTCGAAGAGAGGATTTAAGCTGAACAAGCCGCGTCAGCAAGCTCACTGGCAAGTGGGACGGCGCACGTGGCGGCAGTGTCCAATTTCTTTAGGTGACAGGGAGCCAGGGACGGGAACAAATCTGTATTAGTACTAGCTTTGTCAAAAGAAAAAAGTTCTGTATTAGTAGTAGCGATTAATTTAAAACTAAAAAGCATGTTCATGTCTACTTTCTTACATAAAAAAAATCTGCAAGCACGGTTATGTTTCTATCCAAAGAGAGGATTTACGCTAGCTCATGGCTTTCGATATATAAGCCGAGGAAACTTGTTTTTTTTTTTAAAAAAAAAGATTTAGGCTAGCTGAAATCGGAGGGAATGAACAAGCATAAATAAATCAATCTGATTGGCCGTCATCCCCAAGCTAAGCGCCCCGTCATCATCTTCACCGATCACCGCTCTGGAAACAAAATGTAAAATTATTCAGTTCAAGTTGAGAGATGGCATCGGCCATTTTCTCTATGAGCAAAATTCTTTGTTTCACAATCACTTTTTTTTTTTAAATAATACTAGAGGGATTTACACCCCTAAAGTTTTTTTGTGCAGCACTCAGAATTTAAAACCTGGGCGGGAGCTCCCCAACAGCTACACGTTTCAATTTTTTCGTTAAGAATCTTCATATAACGACCATATTTCCTTCGTAAACAATTCTTGACCACAATTGAACTTCACTAATGGCACTTGGAGGATGAGAACCTCCGGTCATTGCCACACAACTCATGGCTCGCGAGGGTGTGTGATATAATAATGACTAGTGTAAAGGGCGCGCCCTCGCGCACGAGGTTCGCGGTCAGTGTTTGATGGAGGAAGATACCACGGTGTGTTTAGTCTGAATTCTGTGTCAGAGATAGGTGATGATATGATGATTATTGTATGACTTTGAGACGAGACACATGTTGGAAGATTTATTTACCCCCACTTGCCCACCATCATAGTACGTCATATTGGCTTGGAAGAATACATGCATGATCATGATTGAGGACAACCAAAACACAAATGGAAAACGAAACAAATAAATATTAGGGGAAAATAAAAAAAATTGGGAGAAATAAACGAGTTTCTGGTTCCCTTGCCTCACCCGTCTTCCACTAGTGTCAGAACGCTAAATTCGTCGTTTCGTGAGTTGTTCAGCTATAACACCAAGTTTCACTAAGTACATAACACGCATTACATACGCGTGTTAGCACATAGACACGCGTCTCCAATAATGACTTATTACAGGCGCGTAAAAACATGCCGTAAAAACACGTCTGTAATAAGCTTATACTACATGCACGAATTGCCACATGGTTGCTATTCCTGATAAGTGCACGACGTAATAGGGGGAATTAATCATGTTCATCCTGTGGCGGGCGTGGACATGCCACAATTTCATCATGCACAACTCAAGTTCGACTAGCTAGGTCATTTAGCTAGGTGAAATATTCATAGTGTTACTCGAGGCAAAACACCTGCTTGTGTCACCGCGCACTACGGGAGAAGGGAGATTTGCCGAGTGCCACTGGCTTTGCCGAGTGTTAAAAATCGGGCACTCGGCAAAAGGCACTCTCTGCTGAGTGCCAGTCCAGGTGGCACTCGGCAAAGAGTGGCTTTGCCGAGTGCCACAGAGTGCCCGACACTCGGCAAAGGCCCTCTTTGCCGAGTGCAACAATTAGCAAAGAGTAGCACTCGGCAAAAACAAGTGGTACTTGACGGCCGAGCCCGCCACACCGTTAATTTTTTTTAAAAAAATATTTTTTTAGCAATTCTTTTAACTACAACATTGTTACGCTATATATTTTCTAACCATTTTTTCTACAATAAGATATTTAAAATGGCATACTATCATAGCCTTAAAACACAAGTACTATATATTCTATTATTATTCAAGAAAAATAAAATAATAAGAAAGAATAATCAAAAACTTATCAGCTAGATCTCTCAACTAAAGCTTTGTGAGCCCAAAATCTTCAATCATAGGTAAAAAATGCTAGGGGCGACGTTCTAGATGGCAATGAGGAATTCCCCATCGGGGATTGGCCTGCCATACCCGTCCCCGTGGGTGGAAAATCCCCCATCCCCGTGAATGCCATCGGGGGACATTTTTCTCCATCCCTATTCCCACGGGGAATTTTCCCCATCGGAGATCTCCGAACCCAATAATAATTAAGTTCAAACTAATAGAACAATGAACATGACTAACATAGAATCATTAATTGTCAAACAAAGTTTATACGCACATCATAACAATAGCATACAACCACATTCTCAGTTTATCAGGTCATACTGTCACATATTATGGCATTTTGCATTCTTAAAATATATGCAATGTGTGTAATAAGTACAATGCGTGTATGCGGGTTTTGGTTTCGGGGACAGGGGCGCCATCCCTGAATCCACCAGACTCGATGGGGATGGAATTACACCGATCAACATTCTCATGGGGATCAAATTCCCCCCATCCCCGATCCCCAATGGAAGAATTCCTCACGGGGAATCGGGGATCGGTTCCCTATTGCCATTTGGAGGCGGCGTGGACGAAGCTAGAGTCAGGGAAGCGAGTGGTGGAAAGATATGTGGTAGCAGCCACACACGAGGCGAGCAACTAAGGATCAACTTTTTGCCATGGCCGACAAACTTTAGTTATGGCTGCGAAACAAAGAACCCATCAATAATCCACTTGGTAGAGAATTGTCGGCACCCTAGAAGCCTGTTGCCAACATGGATCTAAAACTACAAATTTTGAATAACACAAGATCTACGTGTGTAATTACTCTGGAAAATAATATGACATTCACAGAAAATGGAGATCTATATTTTTTTTATCACAAATGGAGATCTATTTATAGTTTTTTTTAAGAGGATCTATTTATAGCTAAGCTTGCAAGGCCCGCGCATAATCGAGAAGGAGCGAGAGCACCAAACCAAGCCCTCCAAGGTCTTGGTTTCCCGATTTCTTTTATTTATTATATTTATTTATATAATATAATATATAGGTGGCCTCCTGAAATCCCCCAATCTCCTCGTCGCTACCTCTTCCACTCTGAAAAGTGAAAACCACAACCCGCGCCGATTATTCCCGCCATGGCTCCCACGCTTCCCGCCATGACGCCGGCGTCGCCGCCGCCGGAGCCGTCGTCCGCGGCGAAGAGGGCGTCCACGAGCCCGACGGCGCTGTCCGCCAGGAGCCACAAGGCGCCGCCCGAGCGCAAAAAGAGGAAGACGCCGCCGTCGCCGCCCGAGCGCAAAAAGAGGAAGACGCCGCCGTCGCCGCCGCCGCCCGAGTCAACGCCGGCCAAGACCTCGGATGCCACGGAACTGGCATCCACGAAGAAGCTAGCGTTAGCCGCGCCCTGCCACGACGGCGGCGGCTCGCAGTCTAGCAAGGGCGCCGCCCAGGCGAAGAGCGCCGGACACCAGTCCGGCGAGGACGCGCTGGCGCACAAGGCCAAGACTCTGGGTGAGATGCGCGAGATGTATCCTCATCTCGTTGACGAGGCCGTGGCCCTTGTCGACCCGGCGGCGCTGGAGAGGGTGCTCCCCCGCATTGATGACAACGAGGTCCAGGCGTTGGACAAGAGGGTCAAGAGGGCGAGGAGGCTTTTCACCGAGGTCATCATGAAATCGGTGAGCAAACCCTTCTTATCCTCAATTTTTTTGAGTTCACCTTCTTATCCTCAATCAAACTTGGGAGTACGATTTTCCTTTAATTACTCTCAACTCAAGGTTCTGTCCTTCCGAGTCTTTCTTTAATTCTTGTGATTGTGGTTGCGCTTCTAATGAATAATTTATCTGACTAGGTTGGTGAAAGAGTTGGGATTTTTATACCCACCGCATTTAACTATTAGCCATGGTTCCACTTTATGTTTAAAAATGCAGTGACAGGGCATAGGCTGGGGTACCATTGAATAAACTACACAGAAGTTAAGAGGCTCTGTCGCAATTAAGTACTACTGTATATGCTTATTATGCTGATATCAAGATTCATGGCCGTCTTTGTTTAACAGTTGTGTTCATAAAGTTGCATCTTTTCTTGTTCTGGTTCCCAGGTGTATCAGGTTCCTAGTCACTGATTCCAAGGGTTACTTTACATTAGTAGGCTAAGTATTTTACCTATAGAACACTCTGCATAGAAATAGGAAATTTGATTGCAAGTTAAGGTTTTACTTTCAGCACACTGTTCAAGAATCCAAAACGACGATGTCGATTGGAGAAAGAAACTGAGAGAATTGCGCAAGTGTGACTAAACTATATTGTTTGAAGGCACCAAACTCTGCAAAAGAACTGAAATTTGTGATATCTAACTCTGCAGATAAACTGAAACTTTATCAATAGGAAGTAGTCATCACCCTTTTGTCTTGGCAACTGCTATGTATACCGGACATTTTTCTGCTCATCTCAAATCTGTTAGCTTTCCATCTCGCACTTGCTCTGAAATAATTTTTTATATGCTGAAAGATGCATTTTACATTTGTGTCAAATTACCCCTCCAATTCTAAAAGAATGCTGTTCAAGCTGCATACTGTCTGGCTTCTAAACTTTGGGTGCTAATATATTTACCACTAGTGAAACCCTATGTTGCCAAAATAACACTAATCTATGTCAATGACAAGTGAGGTTGGGTCCCACATGTCAAGTACAGTGATACAATTTTGCCAGTCATATAATGGGTTCAACGCATGAAAGATGTTCGTAGATTTTGTAAAAAGAAATGGTTTGAAATCTATTGAAATTTTGAAACAGGATAACTGCTCGATTAATGTGCCAATGTCTAAAGTAGCATTCTTCTGCTGGATGGCTTTCCTCCTACTGCATTTCATGCTTTCTGCAGTGTGCTTGCCATATACAATGTGTGATTTCTAGATTTACTTGCTTATTCGTGTGCTCCTAACCTTACATATGATAGGAGTTTGTCCCTAATATTGTATCCTCAAGTTCTTATGTAGTATTAGTTTAATCTGGATAAAATCTTCAGCGCTGACTTGTCAGTTGAACTAATCTTTCACAGTGAAGTTGTCCATGCCTTTCAGATAATACATATTTAATGCGACTGTTTGTATATTAGAATAATTTAGAGTTAGTCGGATTAGTATATACATGAGTGTGAAAGGATGTAGATGCTTGCGATAAGGATTGCAACTTGTTTCTATTAAAATAGTTTACACTTAATCAGATTAGTATAATATGATATGACACGATGTAAGAGGCTTGTGATAACAAATGGAACCATGGCTATGAAGTCATAAGATTACTGTCCCCTTGTAATCAAGAGATAAATATTGTACATATTCATTTAGTTCAGTGCATTCTTTAATTGATTCATACATTTTACAGTTAGCAAGACACACATTAGATTCTTAGCCTTCCATAATCTTTTTGAGATATTGCCGTCAATAATTGAAGTTGATGAATATAACTTGGTACTAATGTAGGCAAGGATGAAAAACATGGAAACATCCACAATATTTCTGTGTCAAGCTACTAGGCTTCAACTAGAAAAGTCAAGAATGGATAAAGAGGATGGTGTGGATATTTGTGCTCAAGAACGTTTGGCACGAGTGGAACGTGACATTGTGGAAGTGAGACAGATTGTGATTGATTCTAACTATCAGGCAACGATAGAGAGCAATCCTCTCCATGATAATTCATCATTGAAGGTTATACTGTTACTTGCTTGCTATTGATATTTCTCTAATGGGTATGATTTTTTTTTTCACTATTTCTCTCCTCTTTTTGTTCACAGGGTGTAAGATGTAGATCTGAAGAGAGTCACCCTCAGCTGGCTGTAGCTGAAAATCAGATTCCACGCAATGTGATTATCCCCCTTTGCTGATTCTTCTGTATTTGCATTGCTTCATGTAATTTTTTATTTATGTCACATCAAGTTTATTTTATTGTAGATACTACAAAAGAAGATTGAAGTGCCAAATGGCTGCCCCAATGAAAATAACGAGGAGGTCACGTCTAAGTGTAAACATGATGGTGTCGTTCCCCATAGACTCCCACCTGATTATCTGGTTATCTTCCCCTTTTGCTACTTTGCAATTCAGACATATTGAATAAACAGTTTGGTGAAAAGTGGAGTACTGTTTGGTTTTAACAGAAATCAACATGAGAAGGCAGACCAACACCCTTAACACCTGACCCTAGAGAAAAAGAATGTGGACATTTTTGCATCATCATTATGAAAGCTTACGCTCAAATTTATGATGTCTTGGGAGACATCCTCCTTTTGGTTTCCAAGAAACTCAGATTTGAGTTTAAACTTGAAAACCTCAAAAGTGTGATAACAATATTTCATAGGGTCTCTCTTCAATCTCTTTTTTTTTTTTCTTTTTTCTTTTTTTTGCAAATCTGCAGTAGGTGCTGAGAACCAATTATCAATATTTCATAGGCTCTCTCTTCAATCTCCTTTATTTTTCTTTTTTTCTTTTTTTGCAAATCTGCAGTAGGTGCTGAGAACCAAAACAGTTCTCAACTTTTTACCAAAGTAACTGTTTCCACTAGATATGTCCACCTTAATTAGTGGAATTTATCATCTCTTGCTTAATCTGTCCACAGAAATATCCAGGGTTGATAAAGCCACCATTCAATACATTTCATGGCCGGACAAGAAAGATTGACATGGAAAGTCAGATTGCACCCAATATGGTTAGCTCCCTATACATTTATTGAACTTATATTATGCATGCTTAATTCTGTTCAGCAGAGGAAATGAAGCTTATATTTAGCACAAAATATGTGTACACATGCAATTGTATACCTGTGTCTTAGTAGTTGAATGACATTCCATATTTGCTTCTGCTGTTTAGGATGGCGAAGAGGTTGTCTTGCTTTCATTGGTTTGGCCTCATACTCCACTAGGCAAGGGTATTCTTCAAAGCAGTTCTCCGTCTACAATAGTAGGTGGCATGAAAATTGGAAGAACATGTTGTAAGGTTTTTCTGAGTGAGGTGTTCAAAAAAGATGCTCCACTGTTTTGGCAAACTGAGGACATGAAGAAGATGATTGATGCACTTAAAAGTTCCATTGCATGGCCATACTCCCAAGTAATACCTTGAATTCCTTGTCCTAATTATTCTAGATTATTTTATTGCGACATAAGTAAAGAAGCAAAAATGTTTTCTTTTCAGATCCAAAGAAAATACCGTTGCTAGCGAGGCATTACCTGACCGTCCGTCTCATCAAGGTACCATAACTGCTAGCTGTTGGTTTGTACCATGTGAAATTTTGCTGTAATCTCACTTATTGACCATCTTTATACTGTAACTGGTTGAAGGTTAGACATTTTGAACAAGAGCCTTTTTAAACAATGTCCAAAATGCTACATTCAGTGTATCTTGTTTGACTCACAAACATGCTCTAGTTTATAATAGTTATATTATTTTGATAGGATGCCTTTCTCAAGTTGTTGAGATAGAAACTTAATTGTGACTGTTGCCCAAATTTGCATTATAGATAGGAAGAACTACCAAGCCTTTTTTTTTTGCTGGTAGGTAGGAATAACTACAAAGCCATTAATTTGGAGATGCAGCTGAACAGATTCATGAAGCAAATGCTAAAAAGGGCGTACCCAGGGTCTTGGGAAGGGTGTCAGTGGTTGTGGGTAAAAACTTTGACATCAGTTGTTGTGTTCAGGAAATCAAAATTAATTTCTGAAAAATTACATGGAACTTAATTTTCTTGGTGTCCGACAATTGCTTCAACATGGAATGCATAAGCTGCATTGACCTGGCAATTACTTGCGAGTAGGTTGATACTATTGGGATGCACCCTCTGGCAGCATGCAATGCAAGCTCTTACTGGGTGCTACATATTGTTGGTGTGTGCTCAGTAGTGTTTATTTGTGGGGAATATACAATGGTATCATCAAGTTTTATATGAGATATATAACTTCTGAGCTAATTTTGATATAAATTAAAGCCTGTTGATATCTTTTTAGTGCAGCAAACAATAAATTATTTCTTTTTGTGTGTGTTATATAGGTCATCGACAAAGCGCCTTGTGCAGCAGAATGGTGATGTGTCATTTTGCACATAACGTGGATGTCAATAGCAATATGATGCTTTTGATCTTTAAATAGGATAGCTACTTTTGGTATGGGATGTTCTAAATCTAAGGGAACAAAAATGTCTAAAGTTGGATGTAACAGGTCTTGTGTTGGCTTTTGTTCATGCTATGGGTAAAAATGTGCGGTGCTACTAGACCACTGTTTGTCCATTGCAGCAATAATTCTAGTGATCCCTCGAATGATGCTCTTGTCAATCCAGTAACCTACGAGGATTATATGTTTTACTAGTCCTGACCCTTATAGCAGTAAAAAAAAATGGAGCCCGTGTTGTGGCAATATGCAGCCAAGTCTGTGTGTATATTTTGTTTTTTTGGAAAATTGTATACATGGTTAGTTTGTGATCATGATAAAGTATTTCGTGTTTATCGAGCTTGCCCAAATTAACATAAATCTCAGATACCATTACCACGCGCACATAAAAAGATTTGGGGGTTTAATATATGATGAGAACTTTAGGGTCAGCAAACACGGGACAAAATTTCACCCCAAACAAAAAAAAATGCTTGTGCAGAGACCTGACGTGGGGGGCTCTGATTAGGCACCGTTTTGGCGCCAAAGTTGACATTAACAGTGCTACTTGGCGCCAAATCTCTGCGGTCGTTCCGCATTCCCGTCTCTGCCCCACCTGCCAGTCACTCTGCTCACTTCCCCTTCCCCCACCACGACTGCTACAAAAGCAGCGCCGGCGACCCCCTCGCTGCCTCCGTCCGTCCAGGTCCAGCCTAGATCGTGTCGCCGCTCCTCACTCGTCCTGCTGTGCTGCTCCTCAGATTCAGGTACACCCAGATCCAAATCTCCTCTCCCCTGCTCATCTGAACTGAACCCACCATGGCTGCATTTGTTTGTTTAGGTGCTTCCTCATCTTCTTCGGTGAGGTCGACGGCGCAACTTGTGCCACCGCCCGCCTTCAGGTTCAGGTTTGTATTGTTCGTCCTTCCTACTCGGTGCTGGTTCTGGTTGTTTGTATGTACCCTCGGCTGTGCACTCAATCACCTACTCCTTTCAGCTTGTCAGCCATGGCGCCGGCCCTGTCCTCGTCGTCGGTCAACCCCAACCCCGACGTCATCACCCTGTCCTCCTCCGACGATGCGCCAGCGCCACGACTTCCGTCTGGCAAGTCTGGCGCGGCCACCTCCAAGCCCGCCGTGCTCATCACCCTGTCCTCCTCCGATGACGCGCCAGGCTCCAAGGCCGACGTCATCACCCTATCCTCCTCCGATGACATCATCACCCTGTCCTCTTCCGATGACGAGCAGGAGGCGAGCAGCTGGAAGGGGTCGTCATCGGCCGGCTCCAAGGACGGCCCCGCGGTCTTGACCTCCTCCGACTCTGACGATGCTGAGCTCCTCCTCGCCAAGCGTCGGAAGATTCGTCCGCCGCTCAACGTGGCCTGGGTCTTCTCCGACGAGGTCAAGATCCTCACCGCGCTCGCCGACGAACGCGCTGAATCCGGGCAGCTGCCGAGCTCTCGGTCCGCGCTCGACACCATCCGCCGCCGTCGGGTCGACCTGGAGCGGGAGAACCCCACGGCCCGCGACGTCGCCAAGAAGGTGCACAACCTCAAGGACAGGTTCAAGAAGGTGATCGCCGCCGGTGGCCCCAGCGATGAGCGCCGCGACAGGGAGCTCTACCACCTGTCCTCGAAGGTCTGGCCGGATGAGCTCCTCCCGCAGATTGTGCACAATTCGTCGGCGTCGTCCTCTTCGTCAGGCTGAACATACAGCCACGGATCAGGGAGCTTGGAGCCAAGAACTACATGGTTTCAGCACTTTTGTTTATATATGCTACCTACCTACCACTAGCAGATCTAATTTTAGTACTAATATGCATGTTCGATCAGTAAGGACTAGTTCAGGCATCAGGCTAAGCTACCTGTTATTAGATAGATGTTGCCTAATTTTGTTTGGTATGTATATATAGTCTGCATCAGGCTAAGCTACCAGTATAGACGTTGGCCTAATGTCAGCAGTTCCTGTACTTGCCATCAGTTGTTGCTCGAGGAGTGACAGCTAGTTTCAGCACCTTTTGCCATTACAAGGACTAATATCAATGTTATCCGCCGGTCAACTTGCCATCTTTGTGATATGTAAATCTTCTAACTGAACATAACCAGATATATACTGGTATGATTTCTAGTTTATTTTAACAACACTTTTCTTCACCTAAGTACCTTGACAGTTATTACCAATCTCGTGCATATCAATACTGGAGACAGGTATTACATATCTTTGTTTTGGGCGTTTATGAGTTTTGTGCCTACAGATTCAGAATAGACTCCTGCAACAATTATAGGAATATGATACATCCTGCAAGATTTTTCAAGAAAAACTAGAAACTGGGGTGAGCCGTTGCCGTGCCTGACCTAGAGTCCTGGACACCTCACTTAGATTTTGGTCAATTTGATGTTAATATATTAGAATTTAGGCCTCTTAAATTACAATTTGAGGCAGCAGTATAATGTTTGTTCATGAACAAAGAAAAGTAGATGGTTTGGATAATGTTTTACGATAAAAGTTCAGTTTTTGTTTGTTTACCTAAGTGCTTTATTCCTGTTTGTTTTGATGAACCTGTAGTTACATATGTACGTTGTAGAACATAGAATATTAAGCGAAAATGGAAAATGAAAAGGAAGAGCCATATGGGAAACAATTTAACCATAACATGTCTTATGTAGTTCTGAAACTCATGAAAGAAAAATGCATCCATTGTTAAATTTTATACACTTTTAGAACATACATTTGTAAAGTTGCTTGACTTGTAGCTAGACAGAAGCTATCAAAGTATAGCAATTGATAGGTAGCAAGAACATGGTGGATAAGTGTGCAACCATGTAAAAAATAATGACTCGTACTAATAAAGATATGAAAATGGACCAATATCCTTGTTCAATGTACTATCAGTGTTTAGATTTAACTGTTCAACTGTTAAGGACGACTTCTAAAAGACCTAAATAACATAGGAATACAAGTTCAAAACTGGCATTAGTTAATGGGTAAAATATTTCCCGAGATAATACTAATTTTAAACCTGATATGTAATGCAGCCATAGGTACTAGTGCCTTCTTAACAGCAGAACCGTGATCTTCAACAACAGAGTAGTTGCTCAATACCTTCAACAATATTTTCAGGCTAATGTCGTTGGATGCATACTGTCAATCTCAAATCCACCTCCTAACATAAACAATTGCTCACTACTATGAATTTTCACTCAAGCATTGGATCTTGGAAGATAGAACTGAGATGTAACTTGAATAAATCAACTTCTTTCCTAGAGGAAAAGAAAAACAAATGCCACCATTTGATTCTGGCAGGCTGGTGTGCTGGAGACACTCAGTGGCGCAGGCCCAGTTTGCTTGGCAGCCAAAAATAACAAGCATGTTTGTAGATAATGCAAAATAGCGCTGAAACGATAGTGACGTAGCGTTAGTATGTTAGTTAAAAACTTAAAATCAATCTGGGTCGCCAGCGCTATGGTCACCTCCTGCTTCAAGGCAAAGCCTAGACACTTTTTCAACGATGCACTTATCATACCCAAGATCTCAAGAAAAAGAGTGCATCAGTTAAAAGTTGTGGTTCATGCGCTCCCGATCCCCGCGTCGTCTCCCCAAGAGGCGATTCGGGGGCGACGCCCACCACGCCGCACAGGCGAGCTCCCTCGGCCGCTGCCGCTGCTCGTCGTTGAGCGGTGGTGGCGGCCGGCGGTGCTGCTCAACAAGGCAGCATCCGCAGCCCTGCAGTCCTTTCCTTCCCTCTCCCTCCTGTCCTCCCCAACCTTCTCTGCTCCCCCTCCACCTCCCTCTCCGAATCCGGCGCCGGCGGCCGCCAGGGCGCCTGGATCTAGGCCTCCACGGCTAGATCCGATGGCTCTAAGGCTGGAGCAGCCATGCTGGTGATGGCAAGCGAACGGCGGCGGCGAGCTTGGGCAGGCGGCGGCGGCTTCCCCGGTGGCGGCGCGGCTGGACGCGGCTCCTGCGCGCTGGCTCGTGCAGGGCCGCTGGCCGTTGGCCCGATGCGGGTGGAGCGGTAGCCCTGCTCCCCGGGGGCGAACGGCCAGCCGCCAGCGCTTGCTCACCGTGCACCCGTCCACCGGCCTCGAGGCGCGAGGCGCCTTGGCCAGGCCGGGTCCGGCGGCCCTGGCTGGCCACACCACCACCGCGACCTGGGCTGCCCCGATCCACCGGGGTGGATCCAGCGGCCCAGGCCGGCGCGCCGCCACCTGCGACTTGGGGCACAACCCGCTACACTGGTACTTCCTCTCCTTCTTGCGCGCGCGCGTGGCCTACCTCAACGTTCCCGGCAACGGCCCCCTGCTGGCACACCGCCGCGACCTGGTCTGCCCCGATCCACCGGCGTGGAAGCGCGAAGCGCCTCAGCTGGGGCGGATGAAAGCTCCGGTTTGGTTTTGGTAATTAATGACACTCAAACGTTGCTAATGCTTTGCTCTAAATGTGGTTAGACATATAGCAACGTGACGATGGATGATGGAGCATGGCGATCATGGTGATGAACATGGTGGACATGGTGCATGATCAAGCTCCGGTGATGGATGGAAATGCCCGTGGAGATCAAGGTGAAGGTATACTTGATAGGGCTTTCTGGTTTGGTGATCGAGACACCTAGCGAGTGTGATCACATTTAGGATCGATAACCGACTATCAAGAGGGGTTTTCTCGGTTCATTTGCGGTCCTAAGTGCCTCTAGTTGTGACTTTGCATGATGCATGAGAGACTAACTAGAGTGCTAACTCTTGCTTGGCATTTCATGTGTGAATTTCTAACTCCCGTGCTTGAGAAGTGGTCTACTTTGGTGGAGTTGGCACCCGAAGCAAGTGGTTGAACTTTGGATCGAAGACGGCGCGAGAAACAACGATGTTTGGACTTCTATGTGGCGCCGGACGCGGCCATCGGGCAGCGTCGGACGCGGCCTGAGGCGCCGGACGCGGTTCAGTGGCTTCTGCAGTGGAGCAGGCCACCGGACACGCGCGCCGGACGCTCTCGGCTGGCGTCGGACGCACGGGCCCAGCGTCCGGCGGGCTCGGCGTTGGCTCGGCCTGGAACATGTCTTCATCGACGGACGTGGCTGGCGGTGCTTGCGTCCCTGGGGCTGCTGCTGCAGCATGGCTGGTGGGCGTTGGCCGGGGCCAAGGACTCCGCGACGGTCATCATTGATCTCTCCTGGGTGAAAACTTTGCCCTGCTTCTCGCTTCGGCCTACTTGTGTTCTGGCCTTTCTTTTGGTCTTTTCTCTTAATAAAAAAGAGGTAAAAAATCCGCTCTAAAAAAAGGTTGAATAAACCTAGCCCGGCAAGGGACGCGACGCGTGGGTGGCAAACCAGCTAATAAGGCGCGCGGCCAAGTTTGACAGGGCAGGCGAATGAATTTGTGCCAACCGAAGAGGCAGGCAAACCGGGGCCCATGATCTGGAACTCGCTGTAAACGTCGTGTCGAGAGACTTGAGGCTTGACTGCTTGAGACCTTGCCCGCCATGTGCCTATGCTGCTAACCGTAGATTGAAGATCTCTGATGGTGAAGAAATATTGACGACATGGCCCAATATCTTGCCACGACGTGGCCCAATCTTTTGCCCAGGGCCATGGTGCAGATTTCATTAGGTAGAGATTTATAGTGACATTGTGGAACTACATGTTTGCTAATTCCCATCATTCATACAATGGCGCGCTATAATCCAAATTGTCTAATTAAAGTAAAGTCCGAAGGACTGACAAGAAGAAAAAAAAACTTTAGCCAAATCAGCTAAAGTAAACCCAAAGGACTGACAAGAAAAACTAGACAGACATCATCATGTTAACTAAATTTACTTGCAAGAGCTATTCACCACGTGGGGTTACTGATGAACCTGACAAGCAACTTCCAAACACATCTACAGTCCCCATAGAGCACAGTTTATGTTTGCACAGAGCATGATAGCTAGAGTCATGAAATGAGTCAAGCACTAGGGCAATATATGTCGTGCAGTTCAGTCATACAATGCCACATCCTCTACCAAAATACCTACATAAGGATGTTTTTCACTTGCCAATAAGTTCACGATCCACTGATCCAACGACATACCACCCATGCCACAATACACCAAAAGAACTCTAATCTATGTTGAGTGTGATATCTTGAAGAGAACCAAAATACATCATTTGTTGCTCCAATCAGTGACGGTTCACTGAACGAGACTTCTTTTTAGGTTTTCACTTCACCGGTTCTGACACTCTAAGTAACTCAATGTCATAAACAAGCCATGAGTTAGCTGGTATCTGTTTTTGTGCTTTGTCCTTATACCTGAAAAATAAGCACAATTTTAGTACTCCCTTCCACAATAATCATCCATGAAATGTGAACGTGCATATTCTAATGAAAGAAAAATAAGCATGTGAATGAAATACTCACGCCAAAGCAGGAGGAATGGTCAGTATCCTTCTCCCACCAACACGCATACCTACAAGACAAATTAAAGCTGGTTTCAACCAAATAACCACAAAAATAAAGATGAGATGTGTGCTTTAATTAGTAATAAAGATGCTTATAACCCTTAATTCCTTGGTGCCATCCAGCAATCATTTTGTCAACTCCTGAAACCATCAGAATATGCATATGATGTGATCATCAAAAAGGATTAGACATGGAACAAAGATGAGAGCTTTTGCCGATCTTTTACCTAGCGTGAACGTGTGAATGGTAGGGCGACCTTCAAAAGAGTCAAAAACTGTCCCATCCATCAGCTTTCCAATATATTCCACTTCAACCTACACAAGTAACCTTAAAATCATTAAGGTATTATTTTTTTCCCAGGTCAAGGTCATCAATACTGTGTGTGTGTGTGTGTGTGTGTGTGCCACGCGCGAGCGCGGCAGCAACCGCTGCGACTGCGAACCACCCACATCCAGGCGCGGTTTCACTCTACGGACGCGCCCCTCTCCCACGCTCGCTATAAAACTCGGGAACACTGTCCGTGCGGAATTTGTCTGTGCGCGCGCAACATACACATTTGAAACAGAGAACTAGAGAAGAGCGAAGAACCTCCTCTGCCATGGCGTCCAACAACCTCCTTGTCGCCTTGAAGAATGTGTGTGTGTGTGTGTGTGTGTGTGTGTGTGTGTGTGTGTGTGTGTGTGTGTGTGTGTGTGAGAGAGAGAGAGAGAGAGAGAGAGAGATTTTCTAATTTGTTATAAGAGAGGTAATAATTTGCTAAAAAAATCTTAGACATTATTATAAACATCCAATACAATTCTATCAGATGCACGAAAAATCATAAAGTTAATGAATGTTAATACTAGGGAGTTAAGGATGACCTCCTTCCCATCGGATGCTATTTCAGCATTACAGTCTCCCGATTTTAGTTCAACTATTTTCAACTCATTGATAGTGCCTCCTACATCGTTTTTGTCGACTCGATGATGACCAGAACCAAGGGATGCTCCATCAAAGATCCTACAAAACAGAACATATACAATATGAAAATAAATAATGAGAAAGAAAAAAATTGTATACTAGATGAGTCAACCAGTTTTATTCCTTACATATTGTTAAGGCCAGATTTCCCAACTATTTGATTTGTACAATCGATATGTACTTCAGTCTCTAGGAATGGCATATCCAACCATTATGGTTCCATTCATAACACAAGTCTTTGTGCTGATATAATATGCTACATGCAAATGTAAATCTAATTATATCTGATTAATTTCATGTGCACACGGTAAGCAACAATCTTGAACAAAAAGGCATATGCAACCATTTTGGGCCATTCCTAACACAAGTCTTCTGCTTTGATATGATATATATGCTACAGCCAAAGAAAATACAATATTTGTACATTAATGTATAAAGTAAGTACATAATTGAATTGAACTGGTGCTTGTCCATCTAGGTTTACCAATTATAGCATCGTATATGCTGAATTTCATTTTTCCTTCATGTTGTGACAAAAAAAAGGAAAAAGTAAAGACAAAACAAACAAGCACGCCGATAAGTTTAACTAACCTACCGTCTTATCAATAGTACCCAATAGCTATTCAGTTAGATTCCCAATAGCTGTTCACAGGGCGGAGCATAGTGGACGCGAAGCTGGGCGCTTGCACCCCCCCCCCCTCCGCACTGCCCGCTCAGTTTGCATGTGTCCCGAGTTCAGCGAGCATGGCTGGCTATGAGCCACGAGAACGAACACGCGTGGACAGCGTGGTGCATGAGGAGGGCGGCGGCGTCCTGTTATTACTTCTAAATATAGCAGAGAGACATTGTGACTCGTGAGACGTTTTGTGGTTGTGTGTCTGTACCTTCTGCAGTTCTGCCATGCTTTGGAGCCAATTGATACAGACTGCCAGCGCTACTGTACCTCGAGCTTAAATGAGCCAAAATGCTCAGATAGTTAACAAATACGTACGTACTTTGTGTTTAGAGACGCTGGCTCCATGCTTGTAAGTTGTATGTGTGGAGCTAGCTGGGCATTGCGAGCCTTTTATCTAACACTAATTGCCGTTGAGCGTAACTGAGCTGCTACTTTATTCAGAGTTATAGCTTAATTGCCCCCCTTGGGTTAGCTCCACGCTCCGCCAATACCTCGAAAATGTCCCCGTTTAATAGTGCCAAACAAAATATTACCTGATAAATTAATAAAACAATACCTTAGCTTAAAGCGCAGTGCACACCCCAACCCTTGTGAACTACACTGAAATGTATCTTTTGATTTGTGCAATGGAAAATGTTGCTCTACCAAGAATACTGAACAATGTAAAACTCCAGAACAGTATAAAACATACCAAGAATATATATACTTACTTGTAGTATCCTGCCAGATAAATTGAACTATCCCCAATCACAGAGAAAACAACATTTTGCCCCTCGCCATATTCCAGGTTTAATTTATACATGACCAATGTAGAGTTCAATGCGCAGATTCCCACAGCCTTCTCACCACCAACACTGCATGCTATGGTGTTCCAACCAACGCTCTCAAGATTACCTAGTGTAGCCTGAAAATACACAAAAAAAAATGAAGCATGCTTTAGTAATCAAGAGTTTCTTAAACGTTGCACGTGTTCTGTATAGCAAACATTGCAGAAATATTTTCTATAGCAGGTGTTTTGATGAATTGGTATGCACAGCTTCCAAGTTTTTAAAATTGTTTTCAATTGGCATAAATATGTTTGCAATGTATCACAAAACTAAGCTAGCTTGGGTTCCCTGTAGTTGCAGATTAAGAGCATACATCATCTATGAAGCCACTGAATGAACAAATAAAGCTTTGGATACAAAAGAGACCAGTAATAGAACACATGCCCTCCATGTTGCAACTAAGGCTCATTTGGTTTGAACCCTGGGATCACTGCCTGGGGGGCACAAACCAAACAGGCCCCTACTGCATATGTAGAATATAACTAGATACTCTCATGGGTATACTAGTCCAACTAACTCTAAACCATTCTAATACAAACAAGTTGCGTTAAATATATATTATCTGAAAGGCATGACCAACTTGGTTGTGAAAGATCAGTTCATCTGACAGGTCAGTACTGAAGATTTTATCCAGCTAATATAAAAAATGAGACTTAAGCAGTAACTAATACTACATAAGACTTAAGAAGAATATTTAGGGACAAACTCCTATCATATCTGAGGTTAGGAACACACAAAGATGCAAGTAAATCTAGAAATCACACAATTTATCTGGCAAGCACACTGCAGCAGGCATGAAATGCACTAGGTGGGAACCCATCCAGTAGAATGCTGCTTTATACATTGACACTAACCAACCAGTTATTCTGTTTCAAACTTCCAATAGATTTCAAACCATTTTCTTTTACAAAATCTACGGATATCCTTCATGTGTTGAGCCCATTAAATGACATGTGAGACCCAACCTCATTTGTCATTATTGACATAGACTAGTGTTATTTTGGCAACATGTGGTTTCACTAATTGTGATAAAAGATATATTAGCACCTGAAGTTTAGAAGTCAGACAGGATGCATCCTGAACAGCATTCTTTTGGATTGGAGGGTTAATTTGACACAAATGTATAATGCATCTTTCAGCATATAAAAAATATTTCAGAGCAAGTAGCCAAGTACAAACTGGAAGGGTAACAGATTTCAGATGGGCAGAAACAATGTGGTACAAATAGCAGTTGCCAAGACAAAATGGCGATGACTACTTCCTATTGACAAATTTTCAGTTTATTTTTTTCCCACACGAGGGAAACCACCATTTCCATTATAGCATAATGGAAATACAAGCATTTTCAGACAGAGACAGTCAGAAGGGAGCAGAAAAAGACGTGACAGAAAGACAAACTAACGGCAACAGACCAAAGCTCTGCTCTGGACCTTGCACTAGCACCTACCAGAGAAAGGAACCCCCAAGAGTTAAACGAGCTTAACAGAAGTCCAGAAGTGAGTTACAAGTGAGCTTAACAGAAACCTCTCAAACAAACTCAAAAGCAAACAACTAAGCCGAAAAAACAACGTCATCCACCAATGGTGCCAACAAGATGGTATTGTTCAGTTTATTTGCAGAGTTTGATATCACAATTTTTTTTAAAAAAAAATCGAGAGTTTGGTGCCTTCAAACAATAGTATACTGTAGTCTCAGTTCTCCTCTTAGTTTCTTTCCCAAGTAGACATCGTTGTTTTGGATTCTGGAACAGTTTGCTGAAAGTGAAACCTGAAATTACTTGCAATCATATTTCCTATTTCTATGCATAGTGTTCTATGGTGCACTGGTTGTACTAAAATGGGACAATCAGTGCCTTCAAAACAGAGGACATCAGAATGCATGTAGGAAGTAAGGTACGCAGTTTGACTGTAGTGATGCACTTAATATTTTACATTGTCCAAGGCGAACTATTTTTAGGCGATGATCACAACAGTATGCAAAGATTGGCTATGTCCTCTTCACTATCAAATAGCATCAATCACAGTAAAATACTTTGAGGTAGCCAACTAATGTAAAGTAATCCTTGGAGGCCATGAATAGGAACCTGGCACACCTGGGAACCGGAACAAGAAAAGATGCAACTTTATGAACCCAATGTTAAACAAAGACCAGGAATCTTGATATCAGCATAAGCATAGTAACTAGTAGCGACAGAACCTCTTAACTTTCGTGTAGTTTATTCAATGGTACCCCAGCCCTATGCCACTATTATTGCATTTCTGAACATAAAGTGGAACCATGTCTAATAGTTAAAATGTTGTGGGTATAAAATCCAAACTCTTTCACCAATGGTTAAATACTTTGAAACAACCTAGTCAAATTAAATTATTTACTAGAGGCACAACCACAATCACAACAATTAAACAAAGACCCGGAAGGGCGGAACCTTGAGTTGAGAGTAATTAAAGGGAAATCGTACTCCCAAGGATAAGAACTACACGTGCAAATTAATCGTGTACCTATCGCACATTCGCACTGTGAAACAATGATACGTTTCTGTCATCTGTGTATGAGAGAGAGAAGAGGGGTTTTCGTCCATCACCTGGGTGATGCAGAGACGGCCTTGGACTGAATTAATCGTGCACGGCTCGCCGGGCTTCACCTCCACACCTGCAAAGTTTAAGAATGATTCAACCAAAAGAAAAGAAGAATATGCCTCAGGCCATGAATAGAGTCCCGGTGGAAGCTGGTGGTTGAAGTCCTACCCCAGAATCCCATCGGTTCTGGATCGGATTGGAGGTTGAGCCTGGGACTGGGATGAGCCAACGAGGTGTTATCCGCATGCTCTTGATTTGCAACCTCCTCCTCTAGCTGCTCCTCTCCATGGGCGCTGTGCATGCCCTTGTCTGCGATCCTCTTCTCCTGCTGTGGCGGTGAGGTGTTGCTCGGCTCTTGCTCTGCCCTCTCCCTGCCATGGTGCTCGTCTTCTGGGGGCGGCGGCGACGTCGGCTTGGCCAAGGCCTTGTTTTTCTTCTTCTTGCGCCTGTTCTTCTTGCTTTTCTTCTTGCGCTTTGGGGCCGACGCGGCGGCGGTGTCGGCATCAGGACCCGCAGCACGCTTCTTCGGGCCCTCATCTTCCTGCAGCGGCGGCGGCGGGGAGCGCTTCGCCCCGCGCTCCGGAGCCGCGGCCCTCTTGTCGCCGTGGCCGGCGTCGGCGCTGTCGTCGCGCAGCGGACCACCCCTCGCCGGTAACGCATCACCAGAATCCTCCGCCTCATCTTCCTCCTGCGACCCCAGAGGGGCTTTCTTGGCCGGCTTGGAGGTCGTCGTCTCGGTCTTCGACGCGACCCCACCGCGCGCCGGAGAGGCCTCGCCGGAGCGCTGGACCCCAGCATCCTCCGGCGACGGCGGCGAGCGTTGCTCCTTGGGCTCGGCGGGAATGGACTTGCCGCTCTCCTCGTCGCCGTCGTCGACGTCGGAACCCTCGTTGCCACTGTTGCGGCCCACCTCATTGGAATCGTCGGATCTCGGCCGGCGGGCGCGGCGCTTGGCGGCCATGGAGGACCGATCGATGGCGGAGGGAAGGGATTTGGCGGGGGCAGTGGCCGTGCTGCACGAGGTTGGGAGGTGTGATTTTGGCGGGGGAATGGATTTGGCGGAGGCTGCGATGCGAGGGAGGTACTTCGCACGCAGGAAACCTCCAGGGAGTGGAGTGTCTCGTCTACGAGTACTAGTCTGTCCCTGGCTAAAAGTTAAGTAAAGTAGTATTTGTGATATTTTTTTTATATATTTGCTAGGAGTACTCCGGTGCTTTCTAGTAGAAAGCAAGTAAACTTTGCTTTCGGCTAAGCCAAACAGTTTGATTTTGATTAATAAATTTATAAATAATAGTTTTTAGAAGGTTCATGTACTTCAAAGGGGCTTTTTATTAAACATGGAACTATCAAGTTAGTGGCAATATCTTTTTTGAATGAAAAATGGCATCACCAACGGAGAATTTATATGTGCCAAAATGATAAATAACTTAGTCATTATGGACACTAAATAACTCGGATATTATGGACACAGAGTAGCAAAAAAAAAGCAAAATGACCTCCAGCAAATGCCCTTTGAAAACATATATAGATAGTCGGGCATCTTAAGCCAGCTCTCTATTAATCATCAAATAATGGAGGTAGTTGTCTTAGGGCAGCGTCTCTAAAATCGTTGTTAACCATCATAGTTGTCCTAGGGTATGCACCCATCTCTAATAATCAATTTTAGAGACAAACATCTCAGATATTCGTCTCTGAAAAATGGTTCTATTAAAATAATTTATATTTTTATGGACTCGGATGAAGACAAACTTTACACAAAAATTGTCGCTCTCGCCACGGTCTACAACTATATACTAAGATTTTTTTTTGATTTGGAACCTTTTAAGTCCCAATATTGTTTTCGGTTCATGTTTTGAAATTTAAGATTTGATTTTTTTTTTAAACAACATCAGATGTTGACATGGTCTATACCAAATTTGTACTTCTCAATACAACCTACAACTTTATAATTGAAAGGTTTTTTAGCTAAAGTTTTCTAGAGTCCTAAACATGTGCTTTAAGTTCATGGATTTGAAATGCAGAGTATATAATTTTTAAATGATCTTGAACATGTTTGTTGTTGATAACCTTTTCATTTACGTGCAAAATATTTGTTTTAAATTCACATATTTTGAGATTCAAAATTTTAAAATTTTCAAATAACTTCAAAGGAGATATGATACATGCTATAGCAAAGTTGTGGTGTTTGGTAAAACCTTTTTCATTTAAGTTCATTTGGTAGCCAAAACATGCAATATAAGATTACAAAATGTTGATACAAAAAGATAGGAACTCATGTATAATCATAAATGAGTTGTGGTGTAGTGGTAAATAGGTGTTATGATTATGTACTAGATCGGGTGTACAATTCTTAAAATATGCTGTTTCTTTTACACTTCTTGAAAACCATTTATTATAAAGTGAGCATTTAACGATCGTACAGTTGCCTCTGGAAATAGATGATTAGTGATCGTTTGCCAAAGAGAGATATGACTATTAGAAGAAAACACGCATCTTCGAAAATGCCTCCTTTACTAGTGCAATCATTTAACACTTCCACATAAATAATTGTTTTTATTTATTTATTTATTTATGTTTTCATTTGGTTTCCAATCCAAGTAGAAACCAACTATTGTTTGGTCATTGTATTTTTTCTCCACATCATACTTTTACTAATTATAGTTGATACACACTCTTTTGTTGATGTATTTCTCCTCCGATCCACATGATAATTGAAATAAGGTTTACTTATTTATTCTATTTACTAATTAAATAATTTACATGAGTTATTTATCTAGATACTTCATTTTTTAATCCAGATATAATATATTGTGTTACCTTATTCTAAATTTAGATATTTATTGATTTGTTTTTGACATCTAACTTGTTTATTTTTATATTTTTTGAGTTAAATGCCGGAAAGACTCTTAAAATTATCAAGGTATGTCACTCAGGTCTACTACGAACTTTGAAGTAGTTTTTAGGCCACTAAACTTATTCAGTGGTGTGCTATAGGTCCATACCATCTATATGGACATTTTGTCCAACTTGGCATTGCCACAGCCCACAATAGCATTGACAATGTCTAGAAGTTTGCATTTAACACCTCAAGTATTTCATCATTTCACCCTCAACCATCTCTCTTGTTTTTGTTCGTCATCTCCCTTCTCTTTGTGGAGTCTCTTCTAGTCCATGTGTTTCCCTCTCTCTCTTCTTTATCTCCTACCTCTATGGCCAGCACTCATTGGCTCCTCACCCACCGCTATGTCCCATGGTCGAGATGACTACCCATGCTCGCACTCAAGCCTGCTTTGCTGAAAGCCCTTACTAGATTTGGGTAACTGAGTGACAACTATAATGGACTAACTTTTGTCTGAAGTATTGTTTAAGCTAGGTGATGAACACGCCAAGATTTGAGCTAGATGGCATCCATGGAGATGATGGAAGAGGACACAAGTTGATAAGTGCTCAACTCGGTTACTTTAGAGAGTTTTCTTTGGCTCACACCTCCTACCTTTTTTTGTAGCGACGTTTGCAAACTGTTTGTAATGAAACTATTTGAGTAATGAAGCTATTTTGTTCATAAAAAATGGTTGAAGATATAAGAGAATGGATGGAGTGGAACGAGAAGGATCTTGTGGTGTTTGCTTTGTAAATAAAAAGTAATGAAACTAGCTAAGGTTTGGTGGGCGGTGAAAATTTCCGAATTGACAGTTATACCATCTTCCAAACTATATATACTAAAAAAAAAGATAAAATTCGTAGGTAACATGAGTTTGCCAACGATTATAGAATGTCTCGCTCTAGGAAAATCAATCTTCTTCCCCGCCTTACTTAAAAAGAATCATAAGAAAAAAGAACAATCGTAGAGAAACCATAGTATATTGCCTTGGTGGCAACAACTGAAAGTATGTGTTTTGCATGCTAAACTAAGCTTTCATTTGTTAAATGTGGTGAGTTACTTGGCCTTTCAGTCTTAAACTACTATTAATAAATAAATAAATAAATAAATAAATAAATAAATAAATAAATAAATAAATAAATAAATAAAAGTGTCCCTAGATGCATGCTGCAAATTGTGCATATACTGTATGTATTCAGGACGGTCGTAATATGTAGAGTCAATTAGCCATACTATCAGGATTTGAGTCGGCCTTTATTTTTGATGTGGGTTAAAAGACAAAATTCCATAATCACGAAAGTATATTTATTGAATTAAATCATGGGGTTGGATTTAGTTGCAAGTTAATAAATCTCATCATCGTGCATAGTAAAAGAGTTAGGAACTCATGGAGATGACATTATTGTTGAAGCAGGCATGTTCATCTCCATGCTCATTCTGCTCCTGGCTTCATTGTCCTTCTACCTCACCTCCACGTCTTTTTGACCGAATCTCACCTCCACGTCTGATATGCATCTTGGAAGTAAACTGACTACAAAAATTCAAGAAGAATATATGGAAACAAACAAAGATTGCATGTGTTGTGGTGTGCTCACTGGCCTAAAAACTCGAGGAGCTTATTTATTTATTTATTTATTTTAGAAACAGAAACTCAATTTGCTAGATGGAAATGGCACCTAAATGCTAAAGTGGATAAAGCTATATTTAAACACTATGCTAAAATCTTATATAACCAAATAATTTTTCAATGTTGTTTTTAGCTAGCACTAGACAGCTTTCATTGCATGGAACTTTGGTACTCAGCCCATGACATATACATGGGACGTACGATCATTGACGTGCATCTCTAATATTTCAAGAACTCAAAATTTCCTTGTAAAAAAACAAGTCAAAATTTCAGAATGCAGCTACAAAGAGGTTAACTACAAGTAACATGAAAAAAACGTCCCAACACAGTGGTAAGACGATGCATTTTACCAAACTCTTCTGGACCCTTGCTGGTCGCTGCTGCAGGGGCTGCTGCAGTCCGCTGGTTTTGTGCGCTGCATTCTTTCTCCTCGATCGCACAGCAGGGTGCTGGAGCAGCTTGGCTGCTGTTGCTGGGGGAGACACGTCAGGCGGCCGGGCCGGCAGGAAGGGAGGTGGTGGTTGGGACTTTGGGGTACTTCGGTTTATTCCGATTGGACATCTGCCATGGTGGCCGTGCACCAGCAGCCGTCCGGCAAGGCCGCCGCCCAATGACGTCACTGGCTCACTGCTTCACTTTGTCAGCAGGCAGAGGCAGGCAGTGGCGACCGGCGACGGCGAGCGACCTGGTCAACAACGAGGCAATGACCATGCATGTACTACTAGTGGCGGAGACGCGGACGCCGGCGTTCCGTGGCGGCGAACCCGAACCCCCAAGCAGCGCCCGCCGCGCTAGCTGTTGCGCTTGTCAAGCACTAGTGTTTTGCGTTTATCCGAAATCGAGGAAACATATTCTAGCTTCACTTCTTTAATTTTGGGTAAACTAGAGAGATTCAAAAATGAAATGTACTCCATATGCATGTCCAGAAAGCACGTACCCCTAGTGCTAGTTTTCCAATGATAGATTAGATACTCATCTACCCGTTGATGAGAAGGAACACATAGAATTCCAGCACGAAATAACACCCGTGCCAAGTAATACATGCAATGACAGAAATCTCTACTGCCATGCAGCGATAAATTAAAAGACATCCAACACTACGTGAAAAACCCATCAGAGGAGCGCTCGCCACTTCTAAGTAGGGGCGGCTCGTGATCCGGCCGCCCTACAAGGCCGGCGCTGGGGAGGCTGGCGGCCGATCACCGGCCGCCTCGCTACGATCTTGTAGGGGCGGCCGGTGATCCAGCCGCCCTTACTAGTGGCTCAGAGTAGGGGCGGCCGTGATCCGCCGCCCTATAGTGGGTTTTCACAAAATTAGTTAAAACGAGGCACCAAATTACCTCAAATGAAAAACTTTTGAATACAAGATAGTTTTGTCTCATCAAGATACATATTTCATACATAGAAAATTTTTGCATTTGGAAAAGTTTTAGTAAACTCTTCTCACTGGGGTTTGAAAATCCGGGCGAGACTTGGTCAACCCTAGGTCAAACGAGGTACCAAATGACCTCAAATGAAAAACTTTTGAATACAAGATAGTTTTATCTCATCAAGATACATATTTCATGTATAGAACACTTTTGCATTTGGAAAATTTTTAGTAAACTCTTCTTACAGGGTTTGAAAATCCAAGGCGAGACTTGGTCAACTCTAGTCAAACGAGGTACCAAATGACCTCAAATGAAAAACTTTTGAATACAAGATAGTTTTGTCTCATCAAGATACATATTTCATACATAGACCATTTTTGCATTTGAGGAAGCGTTGGTAAACTCTAGTCACAAATTCTTGAATCCCACGTGCACTTAATGAAACTTCATGGGACGAGTGGATTTAGAACTACACTTTCACAACGCTTCGTCAAATGTAAAAATGACCTTTATATGAACTGTTCGTCTTGACGAGTGGATCAAACTTGATGTTCATGACTTTTCGAGGTGGGCCCGTCTAGGGGTCGAAAACCCGCGTCTAGCCGCGAAAAACTGAAGTTTCAAAGTTTGAGTGGTCGAAACCATCTCAGATGAAAAGGTGACCATTGGAGAAAATATGTATCTTGATGAGTGGATCAAACTTTATGTTCATCACTTTTACATCCGAGGCCATCTAGGGTCCGGTCAACGTGTATTTTCCGAAAAAACGAAGGTTTGACTTGGTCAACCTAGGTCAAACGAGGTACCAAATGACCTCAAATGAAAAACTTTTGAATACAAGATAGTTTTATCACATCAAGATACATATTTCAGGTATAGAACACTTTTGCATTTGGAAAATTTTTAGTAAACTCTTCTTACAGGGTTTGAAAATCCAAGGCGAGACTTGGTCAACTCTAGTCAAACGAGGCACCAAATGACCTCAAATGAAAAACTTTTGAATACAAGATAGTTTTGTCTCGTCAAGATACATATTTCATACATAGAACACTTTTTCATTTGAGGAAGTGTTGGTAAACTCTAGTCATAAATTCTTGAATCCCCACAGACTTAATGAAACTTCATGCGGACGAGTGGATTTAGAACTACAATTTCGCAACGCTTCGTCGAATGCAAAAATGACCTTTGTATGAATTGTTCGTCTTGACGAGTGGATCAAACTTGATGTTCATGACTTTTCGAGGTGGGCCCGCCTAGGGGGTCGAAAACCCGTCTAGCCTCGAAAAACGAAGTTTCAAAGTTTGAGTGGTCCAAACAATCCCGAGATGAAAAGGTGACCATTGGAGAAAATATGTATCTTGATGAGTGGATCAAACTTGCTGTTCATCACTTTTACATCTGAGGCATCTAGGGTCCGGTCAACGTGTATTTTCTGAAAAAACAGAGGTTTGACTTGGTCAACCTAGGTCAAACAAGGTACCAAATGACCTCAAATGAAAAACTTTTGAATACAAGATAGTTTTGTCTCATCAAGATACATATTTCATACATAGAACACTTTTGCATTTGGAAAACTTTTAGTAAACTCTTGTCACAGATTTTGAAAATCCAAGGCGAGACTTGGTCAACCTAGGTCAAACAAGGTACCAAATGACCTCAAATGAAAAACTTTTGAATACAAGATAGTTTTGTCTCATCAAGATACATATTTCATAGATAGAACACTTTTGCATTTGAGAAAGTGTTGGTAAACTCTAGTCACAAATTCTTGAATCCCACGTACTTAATGGAACTTCATGCGGGACGAGTGGATTTAGAACTACACTTTCGCAACGCTTCGTCGAATGCAAAGATGACCTTGTATGAATTGTTCGTCTTGACGAGTGGATCAAACTTGATGTTCATGACTTTTCGAGGTGGGCCCGTCTAGGTGTCGAAAACCCGTTTAGCCGTGAAAAACCGAAGTTTCAAAGTTTGAGTGGTCCAAACAATCTCATATGAAAAGGTGACCATTGGAGAAAATATGTATCTTGATGAGTTGATCAAACTCATTGTTCATCACTTTTGCACCCGAGGCCATCTAGGGTTCGATTAAAGTTTAATTCTAATTTTCAAATTTTATAATTTATTTTAAAAAATGTTTTTGTTTTTAAAATGATATATTGTATTTATATATAGAAATTAGTTATTAAATATAAGGAATATTTTAAAATAGTTATATACATATATTTTGAATTTTAAATATATATAAAATCTATTTTTATAAAACAATAATTGATACTATATAATATTTCGTAAAGTTTACTATACAAGATAAAAAGAAAAACTTTATAGTTAGTTGGGCCGGCCTGCTAGGCCCAGTGAACCGTGACCGTCCATTTTAATGGACGGCTCACATTCTCCCGAAGCCGGTATATAATGGATACGGTTGGATACCCTAACCCTAATCCCCATTCCTCTCTCTCGGTCACCCGCGCCGCCCGCGCGCCGCGCTCCATCGCTCCGCCCACTCGTGCTCCCGGGTAGCACCCCACCGGGCCGCCCACCCCTCGGCGGCGCGGGGCGCCGCCACCCGCCCCTCTCCCACCCTCGGCGGAGGCGGAGCGGCGCGGCCCGCCCATCTCCCACCCGCGGCGGCGTAGCCCCCTTCTCCTCGCGCCAAGCAGCCTACCCCGCATACCGGCGAGGCGCATGGTGGCGGCGACGAACTCCCCACCACCCCGAGCGGCCCCTTTTCATCCCGGTGGGCCACTGGCGGCGCGTGCGAGGAGCACGTTTGGGAGGCGTCGGAGACGCTCGGTAGACGGGGACAGCAACAGCGTCCTGCGTTGGTGTTCTCCCGTCGCGGTTCGGCCCTCCCCCCCCACCATCGACAGCTACGCCACTGCGACTACCTCCGACCGGCGGCGCGAGTTCCCCCGTCGGATCCAGCGGGCGGATGGACCTCGCGCAGGCCGCAGAGGCGCTCACGAGCGGTGTACTGGGGCTGCATCCCCACCGGTGGCATCCTGCGCTGGTGTTCAGATGTGCGTGACTTCGAGCGACGAGGAATCTTGCGCTGGCGGCTAGATCCACGGCAGCATCCTGCGTTGGTGTTCTCTCTTTTTCTCCCTTCCGGTGAGCAGCATCTCTCTCCATTGTCTGTGTTTGTATACGGTTAGATACTATTGAAAGTCCATCATTTGGCAGGTAATACTCGATGTATATCCATGTCGTAGATGTCAAACAATGAACCAGCGCCTACTATCAGGTATTCACCACTTCCTCTGTGCTGGACTTGCTGTGGTCAATTGCAATGTATTACTTCAAAATTTAATTGTGTCCAACCTTAGTTATTCCAGTTTGCTCATCCTTAAGCTGCTGCATTTTCAGAGTATATATTTTTCGTTCACTGCATTTGAAATAAGCAGACTCTATTTGTAAACAAAGGTCCAAGATTATGTGTCATGTAGGTACTTTGCTTTTCTAGATATCTCTCTTTCTGTTCATCGTTCTTACTAATTTGCCAATTTTTGCCTGCACAGAAGGTGAAAGGGGAAGCATTATGTTTACTTGTATTTGCTTGAGCTCCAACTGATAGCCTCATATTTCTCCAGGTGATGATGCCATCTCCCTACAACGCTCACTTAAATTTGTTACTAACTAATTGGTCTATGGAAAATTTGTTACCGGCTTGTGCCAACAGTGATGGCCATTGAGTAGTGATGGTATGACCTTTTTCCTAGGAAATCTGAGCACAAGTTACTAATAAATTCTATTCTTTTTTATGCAGAGGGCAACTGGAGATGAATCCTCTCTCATGCTTCAGCATACTTTGTGAGTAATTTTGGCACCAGGGAATTTAGCTTGTGTCGCTTGTTACTGCCTATGCTCTGCTAGAATGAAAGGCCGTTTAGGAAGGTGTACCTTCATGTTGCGTGCTCTGATGCGTTACTTAGGAAGAAAGTAGCTTCATACTGCCAGATGTACATCTTAGCTAGCAACTTAGGTTCTCAGCAACTTTGTGTTTTATTCAAGGCAGTTGATTCATGTATGACTTCGTTGGCACATGTTGCCAGATGTAATGGTTCATTGATCTAATGTGGCAGTGAGTGGTTTGAATTTGAATTCTATATTATATGCTGTGGTCAGATTTAGATTTGGATTTTTATTTTTTTTTACTGAAAATTCACCGTAGGGGCGGCTCTTGATTGAGCCGCCCCTTACTACACGACCACCGTAGGGGCGGCCGGTGATCCAGCCGCCCTTCGTGCCTTCCATCGTAAGGGCGGCGGATCACCCGGCCGCCTACTGTGGTCGTGTAGTAAGAAGGGCGGCTGGTGTTGAGCCGCCCTACGAGCCCCCCACCGTAAGCGCGGGGCGTAGGGCCATTCACGTAGCCGCCCCTACAGTGCTACAGTAACCGCCCCTATAGAGCCTTTGTGCAGTAGTGCAAATGATTGTTAATGTGTCACACAATATCATTTTTTTCTTTGTTTAACCATCCACATATGGACAGCCTTAGACAATTTACAGCATGCGTCCAGGACACTTTCACATATTAGCTTCAAAATGAACTGAATAAGAGCATCTCCAGTAGATCCCCATTGCACCTCCCCAATATAGTTATATTGGTGGACTACTTTTTTGATCTATTAGAAGAGGTGCGGCAGCAGATCACCAATATCTCACTCCAATACTTAATGTGACATGTGAAGCCCACATGTAAGTGTTCCAATGAAATATCCCCTCCTCTCACCCCCACCCGCACAGATGGACGTGCTTCACTTCTCCTCCACGACGACACACGACTCTCTCTTCCCTGTCGCCCCTCTCTTCCCTGTCGTGCCCAAATCACCCCAGCACTGCGCCCAGCTCGCCCGCTCCAACCCCAACCCCAGCCCCTAGTCCCCGCCCACGCGCCTAGCTGCGGTCGCGCCAATCCGGCCGCCCCCACCCTAGCCCCGACCACCGCAGCCCGGATCGGGGTTCCATCAACGCCGGTGAAAGTCCCTAGTTTGGTTTTGGCTAATTGATGAAACCTAGGACTAACCTTGTTTATCTAAAGTGGTTGATTTAGAGAAAGGTTGTCCACATGATGAGCATATTGAATATGAAGCATGACACGTGTCATGTGATCAAAGAAGAAGATCAAGACGATGCTTGGCTCCATGGACCGGTGTTGAAGGTGAAGGGCTAGTCGAGGCTTCGGAGTGAAGGACCATGCGATGGTGAAGCTCGGGCAAGACTAGGCGCCGATGGACCGATGCACGGTGAAGGGCAAGTGAAGTCAAGATCGATGGATCGAGACGGTCACATGATGGTGTGAAGTGTTCATATCATTTGGAGGAACAAAATGGGCTCAAGGCAAAGGTATAACCGTTAGGGCCATTTTGTTTTGCACTTAAGACACCATAGAGGGTGTGAGTGGTTTAGGATCGATAGCCGCACTATTAAGAGGGGAAGTCTTATCGGCTATTCGACGCACGGGTGCCACTAGGTGAATTCCTGAAGTGCATTGCATGTAGGGCCTAGTGAGCTAACCTAACCTTTGGGAAATGATTGTGAAAAGCTAACACACAAGCACATAGAGATGTACACTTGGTTGTGTTGGCACATTCTCAAAGGTGGCGTTTGGGTGCGCTGTGGTTTGTAGGGTAGAGATGGGTTTGGGTCCCTCTTCCTCCCACCGAGCCCGTGAGGCGGGATTCAGCGCTTTCGGGAAAAATGGATGCATATTTTCTATTGCGCCGGATGCAAAATTTGGTTGAAATCATGCTATCTCCGTTGTTCAAGTTGGTATACTTGTTGGATAGCATGACGGAGAAGTTGGCGTCACGACGGGCTGAAAAAAACGAAGTTTTTGTAGCGCCGGACGCGCAGGGCTTTGGCGCCGGACGCGTCCGGCGCGTGTTAGCTTGGCTCGGGTTGGTGGCTCGCGTTGCTTTGAGCGCCGGACGCTGGACGGACGCGGGCGTCGGACGCGGCGTGTTCAACGTGCAGCGTCCGGGGCGCATGCCGAGTCTTGGCGTGGTGTCGGGCCGGCGAAGCCGAAGGCGGCGGACGCCGGCCGTGCGTCCGGCGGCCGGCGGACGCGGACTAGAAACTTTTGAGTTTCGGCCGGTCTGTCGGACGCGGGCGCCGGACGCGCGTTGGCGCGCGCCGGACGCCGACGTGGCGGCACGAGGTTGGCCGTGGCGCCAACGGTCGTCGGGCGCGTGCGCTGGCTGAAGCGCCGGACGCGTCCGGCTCGCGGGCGGACGCGTCCGGCGCAGGAAAATTCGCCCCGAGGGGGCAACGGCTAGTTTGAAGAGTTTGGGCTATAAATAGATGGGTGGCCGGGCTTGGCTCCCTCTCTTGGCTCTCCCAACTCATTCATTCATCCTTTGAGCTGAAGAAACACTCTCCCTCTCATCTCTCTTGCTTGATTGTGAATCCAAAGTGAGATTGAGAGATCACCTAGTGCATTGCATTGCTTGAGGGCATCTAGTGGCACTTGTGGGTGGTTTCGCCGGTGGATTTCTTGTTACTCTTGGAGAGTACCGCTCCTAGCCGGCTTGGAGATTGTTGGAGGCGTTGGCAAGAGAAGGTGATTGTTCTTGGCCACCTCCGGTTGCTTGTGAGAGGTTTAAGCTCACCTCGTGGGGATCACGAAGAGCATCCTAGTGGATTGCGCGTGTCGTTGAGTACCTCGCTTGAGAGTGGTGTCTTGCGGTGCCTTGCGGGGCGAGCCTTGAGGGGCTAGTGACTTGAGGGTCACACCGAGGAACCATCTAGGTGTTGGTCGACACAACGGGTGACGTAGCTTGGCGGTGCCCAAGTGAACATCCGGGGATAAATCATTGTGTTCATCTTGTCTCCCGGTGATTGGTCATCATCCTTTGTGTGTTGCCGATTGTGATTGATTGTTCATCTTATTGGTGATTGTCAACCTCGACTCTACGCGTTGGTATAACACGCTCCTACCCTCTCTTGTATTACTTTGATTACTTTCTTGCAAAGTAGAATTGCTTGCGTGGTCGGTCGGGAACCACAACTTGTGTAGACTAAATCCCGTGGGTAGAATTGCTTGTGTGGTTGGTCGGGAACCACTCCTTGTGTAGATTAAATCCCGTGGGTAGAACTCTTGATCACTAGTGGTAGCTATTGTTTGTGCTAGTGATCACCTACTAGAATTGTTTGGATAGGAGGCTTGCAACATCTAGTAGGCTAAGCAAAACTTGCTTTCCGCCGTTTGTGTATCTAACGAAGTTTGCTTAGTGAGTTTGTAGAAATTTTTATAGGCTATTCACCCCCCTCTAGCCATCTAGGACCTTACAAGTGGTATCGGAGCCGAGGTCACCATTTTTGTGCAAGGCTTAACATCCTACGGTGTTAAGATGGCTCAAATTGTGTTCAACCATGTTGGGGGCAAACCGCCTATGTTTGATGGAGTTAGTTCTTTTGACCATTGGAAGAGAAAGATGATCATGTATCTCGGTTCAATTCAAGAGAGAGTCTTGCAAGTTACTTTGCATGACTATGCTATTCTTGATAATGATCATCTCACCGATGAAGATAGAGCCAACACAACATGCAATAGAATGGCTCTCAACACCTTATACAATGGCATTGATACAAAGGTGTTTGAGGGGATCGAGACTTGGAGCGTGCAAGTGAAGTGTGGACAAGGTTGGGTGAGACCTATGAAGGCACCAAGGTTGTGAAGAGTGCAAAGCTATATGGACTCAAGAGTGAGTTTGAGAACTTCAAGAAGAAAGAGGATGAAACAATCATTGAAATGTTTCATCGTTTGCAAGTGATTGTGAATGATCTCAAGAGTTTGGGGCACAAGACAAAAGATGAAGATTTTTGTCACAAGTTCTTAATATGCTTGCCAAAGAGCTTCAAGATGTTGAAGCTAATGCTACAAAGAGATGGGCTTGAAGATAAGAAGCCAAATGATTTGCTTGGTGAAGTCTTGACATATGACAAATTTGATCAAGATGATGAGAAGGTGGAAGAGGAGAAGAAGAAGAAGACCGTGGCATTCCAAGCCACATCCTCCAAGGGCAAAGCACCAATCTTTGAAGAAGAAGAAAACAATGAGGAAGATTGTGACTTTGAGATTGATGATGAGGCACTTGCTCTTGTAGTGAAGAAGATGGGACACATGTTCATCAAGAGAAGAGGCTTCAAGAGGAACAACTTCAAGAAGCAAGAGCAACCAAGAAAGTGCTTCAATTGTGATAGCACCGAGCATCTACAAGCCGAATGCCCATATGAGAAGAAGAAGAACTACAACAAGGGCAAGTTTGAGAAGAAGAAGCATGAAGCCAAGATGACACTCAAGAAGGGCAAGAATGGTGCATTTGTGGTCACTTGGGAGAGTGACAATGATGATGAAGATGAAGATACAAGCAACAAGGCTATGGCTTCCATCGCCATCAACAAGAAGCCTTCATTATTTTCTACATCACCATCATGCTTCATGGCCAAGGAAACAAAGGTACAATATGATGATAGTGATGATGATAGTGAGATGGAATATGCTCACGATGTTGATAATGTTGATGATGATGATGAACCGACTAAGGATCAATTATATGACTTGATGCAAGAAACTAGAGATATAGCTATTGCCAAGGAGAAGGAGTGCAAGAAGCTTTCAATGAAAGTAGAAATACTTGAGAAAGCCCTAGGTGAGCTTATGACCACTCATGAGTGTCTAGTGGTAGACCATGAGAAACTTGGTGATGCTCATTCTAAGCTTGAAAAGGCTCACTCACTTCTACTTGAGCAACAAGCAAAGAAAGTGGTGGTTGCATAATGTGATATAGGCCTTACTTGGGACATCATTGATGAGTCATTTTATCAACCTATCATCATGACAAATGCTAACCCTTCTTGTAGCACATCATCCACGACCACCACCGACTCTATCTCCACTACTAGTGATGGCTTCACTTGTGATGCTACACTAATGGTAGAGAATGAGACCCTCAAGAAGGAGGTGGATGAGCTCACTCATGCCTTAGGCAAAGCCTATGGTGGTGAGGCCCGCTTGCTAAAGTGCTTGGGTAGCCAAAGGTTCTCTCTTAACAAAGAGGGATTGGGCTATAACCCCAAGAAGGGCAAGTCGGCCTTTGCAACTCCAAAGCCTAGCTTTGTGAAGAGCAATGGTCGGTTTTGCTATAGATGCAAGCAAGTTGGGCACCTAGAGCAAAAAGGCAACAAGAAGCAACAAAACAAGAAACTTGACAATGCTATACCTTTTGATTCTTGTTATATGCTTACCAAGGGTGTGAAAGGTGTGCAAGCTAAGTTTGTTGGTACACCCATTGTTGGCCCAAAGAAGAAGGCAATTTGGGTACCAAAGAGCTTAGTCACTAACCTACAAGGACCCAAGCAAAAATGGGTACCTAAGCTTCATTGATTTGCTTGTAGGTGAATTATAAAGCCGGAGGAAGGCATTGGATTATTGATAGTGGGTGTTCTCAACACATGACCGGCACATCAAGAATGTTTGATTCAATTGAGAAGAATGATAGTGGCATTGAGTCAATTACTTTTGGCAATAACAAGAAAGGCAAGGTTGTTGGTTTGGGCAAGATTGCAATATCAAATGACATGAGTATCTCCAATGTGATGCTAGTTGAAAGCTTGGATTTCAATCTTCTCTCCGTGGCACAAATTTGTGATCGAGGCTACAAGTGCATTTTTGGGGCAAATGATGTTGAGGTAGTTTCTCTTGATGGCTCCAACTTGGTGTTCAAAGGCTTTAGATATGAGAATCTCTATCTTGTTGATTTCAACACTAGTGAAGCTTCTTTGACAACATGTCGATATCAAAATCAAGTTTGGGTTGGCTTTGGCATAGAAGGCTTGGGCATGTTGGCATAAAACAATTGAAGAAGCTCACACAACACAATCTTGTTGAAGGCTTGAAAGATGTTGTATTTGAGAAGGACAAGTTGTGTAGTGCATGTCAAGCCGGGAAGCAAGTTGGTAGCTCACATCCAAAGAAGAGTATAATGAGCACATGCAAGGCATTTGAATTGTTGCACATGGATCTATTTGGCCCAACTACATACACAAGCATTGGTGGCAACAAGTATGGATTTGTCATAGTGGATGACTTCACAAGATTCTCATGGGTATTCTTTCTTAGTGACAAGAGTGAAGTATATGACACCTTCAAAACCTTTCTCACTAGAGTTCACAATGAGTTTGACATGAGAATCAAGAAACTGAGAAGTGACAATGGGAGTGAATTCAAGAATACAAGAATGGAAGAATTGTGTGATCACTATGGCATTGGTCATCAATTCTCGGCCAAGTACACTCCACAATCAAATGGCCTAGTTGAGAGGAAAATATAACATTGCTTGATATGGCTAGATCAATGCTTCATGAGTACAATGTTAGTCAATCATTTTGGGATGAAGCAATCAACACGGCATGCTACTACATCAATAGGCTCTATTGTCACACTTTACTAGAGAAGACCCCATATGAGTTACTTCATGGAAGGAAGCCCAACATTGGCTATTTTAGAGTGTTTGGTTGCAAATGCTACATCTTGAGAAAGGGCACTAGATTGGGAAAGTTTGAAAAGAGATGTGATGAAGGGTTCCTACTCGGTTATTCAACTACAAGCAAGACTTATAGAGTTTGGAACAACTCAAGTGGCATTAGAGAGGAAGTCCATGATGTGCAATTTGATGAAACCAATGGGTCACAAGATGAAGATGAGAATCTAGAAGATGTTGGTGGAACTCAATTGGTTGAAGCTATGAAGAACATGGACATTGGGGACATTAGAGCAAAGCAAGTGGTTGATGTGCAAGATGATAAAGATGAAGTGCTCAATTCTCCATTGAGGCAAGCTAGCAATGCTCAAGTGCAAGATCATGGTGCTAGTTCATCAAATGAAGACAAGTCAAGTGATCAACCAAGCTCAAGCAATCAAGTGCAAGTGCTACAACTACAACATGTTGCAAGAGATCACCCAATTGATAGTGTCATTGGTGATATTAGAAGTGGTGTGCAAACAAGATCAAGAGTGGCTATGATTTGTGAGTATGCATCTTTTATGTCTACCAAAGAGCCAAAGAAAGTTGAGGAAGCCTTGGATGATGCCGATTGGATCATGGCAATGCAAGAAGAGCTCAACAACTTCATAAGAAATGATGTGTGGGAGTTAGTTGAGAGGCCGGAGGATCACAATGTCATTGGAACCAAATGGGTTTTCAAGAACAAGCAAGATCAAGATGGTGTTGTGATTAGAAACAAAGCAAGACTAGTTGCACAAGGCTATACTCAAGTTGAAGGTCTTGATTATGATGAAACATATGCTCCCGTGGCAAGATTGGAGGCAATAAGGATACTATTGGCTTATGCATGTGCCCACAATATCAAGTTATATCAAATGGATGTCAAGAGTGCATTTCTCAATGGGATCATCAATGAGCTAGTATATGTTGAGCAACCTCCCGGTTTTGAAGATGAGAAGAAGCCCAACCATGTGTACAAATTGAAGAAAGCTTTGTATGGCTTGAAGCAAGCACCTAGAGCATGGTATGAGAGATTGAAGACTTTTCTTCACTCCAAAGGGTTCATTATGGGCAAGGTTGATACTACTCTATTCACCAAGAAGATTGGTAATGATCTCTTCATTGTGCAAATCTATGTTGATGATATCATCTTTGGATCAACCAATCAAGCATATTGTGAAGAATTTGGTGAAATGATGGCAAAAGAGTTTGAGATGTCCATGATTGGTGAACTTAGCTATTTCCTTGGTCTTCAAGTCAAGCAATTGAAGAATGGGACATTTGTGAGTCAAGGGAAATACATAAGGGACATGTTGAAGAAGTTTGGGATGCAAGATGCAAAGCCAATCTCAACTCCAATGGGCACCAATGGGAATCTTGATAGTGATCATGATGGCAATATGGTGAATCAAAAGGATTATCGGTCATTGATTGGAAGCCTACTCTATGTCACCGCATCAAGGCCGGATGTCATGTTTAGTGTTTGCATGTGTGCTAGATATCAAGCCTCACCTAGAGAGAGTCATCTCACGGCCGCAAAGAGAATATTGAGGTACTTGAAGCAAACAAGAGATGTTGGATTGTGGTATCCCAAGGGGTCAAAGTTTGAATTGATTGGATATTCGGACTCCGACTATGGTGGTTGCAAGATCAATAGAAAGAGCACAAGTGGTACATGTCAACTTCTTGGAAGATCACTTGTGTCATGGTCCTCAAAGAAACAAAATAGTGTGGCAATCTCTACCGCCGAAGCCGAATATGTTAGTGCGGGGAGTTGTTGTGCACAATTGCTTTGGATGAAGTCAACTTTGAAGGATTATGGCATCAACTTCAAGAATGTGCCATTGTTTTGTGATAATGAAAGTGCAATCAAGATGACACAAAACCCGGTTCAACATGGAAGAACAAAGCACATTGACATAAGGCATCACTTCATAAGAGATCATCAACAAAAGGGTGACATTTCCATTGAAAGTGTGGGCACCGATGATCAACTTGCCGACATCCTCACCAAGCCACTTGATGAAAGAAGGTTTTGCAAGCTAAGGAATGAATTGAACATTCTTGACTTCTCAAACATGTGTTGAATGCACCCCACCACTACTTGACATGCCTCTCCTTCGACAAAGCAAGGTACAATTGGTTGACATGTCACTCATTCTTTAGGATTATACTTATGGTAGCACATGTAGACATACAAGGTGCATTTGGAGCATTCATGATAAATCAAATGTGTTTGATGTATATATGTTTACCACTATTGCTTCTATGCTTTGTTTAATCTAGTGGTAACATATGACATGTTTGTGGGCTTGCAATCCTAGTGTTGAATCTAGAATATTTGCTACAAGTGTTTAATTCAACATAGGCAAGATAACCCTTGTCATGAGCTGTGAAGAAGCTTGTCTTTGGTTCAAACCGAATTAAATGTCTTTGGCAAGTGGTCTAGATTGAACCAAATTTGACTAAAGTTTTGCTTACTCCATCAAAGTTCTTTTCTCTCCACAATTTGATCCCATTTTTGGGCAATTGTTGACAAGGGGAGAGAAAAAGATGATTGAACATGATAAAGGGGTAAATAAAATTTTGATGCACACAAGTAGGGGGAGCAAGCTCATGAACAAAGTTGTTGCATTTGTTTGTGCATTCTCATATGACTTGCTCATGGTACCTAGTTTCAAAGTTTTATACAAGTGGTGTCTTCTTACTTGTGTGGTGCAATGCTAGTATAGGACTTGTATGATGAAATGATCTACTAGCATGCATAGGTTGTAACTAGACTCCCTTGCCTTACAAGTAGTTCAAGAACTTTGCTTATAATGTTGATCTCACGGGGTTCTTGAGTTTTTTATGGATGTCTAGTTATTATATGGTGCTAAGGATGGTGTAAAAGGCAACTCCGATTGGTATCACGCTTCAAAGGTCCATTTCTTACACCTTAGCATCATTTTGGTAGAATTACTCTCCCCACACTTCTATCCATGCATATGTGCAAAGCTTCAAATCCAAACTCTATGCACATATGTAGGGGGAGCAATACTACCAAAACCGAACTTGCTATAGTTGTCCAAATTCCTCTTGTGAGCTTATTGATTGGACAAGTATGACAAGTTCAAAATCTTTATTATAAAATCATCTTTGTTGAGGTTGTCATCAATTACCAAAAAGGGGAGATTGAAAGTCCCTAGTTTGGTTTTGGCTAATTGATGAAACCTA
The DNA here is from genome assembly GCA_018135685.1 of Themeda triandra. NCBI lineage: Eukaryota > Viridiplantae > Streptophyta > Magnoliopsida > Poales > Poaceae > Themeda > Themeda triandra. Next base: position 92,651 of record JAENPR010001880.1, read on the forward strand.
GGACTAACCTTGTTTATCTAAAGTGGTTGATTTAGAGAAAGGTTGTCCACATGATGAGCATATTGAATATGAAGCATGACACGTGTCATGTGATCAAAGAAGAAGATCAAGACGATGCTTGGCTCCATGGACCGGTGTTGAAGGTGAAGGGCTAGTCGAGGCTTCGGAGTGAAGGACCATGCGATGGTGAAGCTCGGGCAAGACTAGGCGCCGATGGACCGATGCACGGTGAAGGGCAAGTGAAGTCAAGATCGATGGATCGAGACGGTCACATGATGGTGTGAAGTGTTCATATCATTTGGAGGAACAAAATGGGCTCAAGGCAAAGGTATAACCATTAGGGCCATTTTGTTTTGCACTCAAGACACCATAGAGGGTGTGAGTGGTTTAGGATCGATAGCCGCACTATTAAGAGGGGAAGTCTTATCGGCTATTCGACGCACGGGTGCCACTAGGTGAATTCATGAAGTGCATTGCATGTAGGGCCTAGTGAGCTAACCTAACCTTTGGGAAATGATTGTGAAAAGCTAACACACAAGCACATGGAGATGTACACTTGGTTGTGTTGGCACATTCTCAAAGGTGGCGTTTGGGTGCGCTGTGGTTTGCAGGGTAGAGATGGGTTTGGGTCCCTCTCTTCCTCCCACCGAGCCTGTGAGGCGGGATTCAGCGCTTTCGGGAAAAATGGATGCATATTTTCTATTGCGCCGGATGCAAAATTTGGTTGAAATCATGCTATCTCCGTTGTTCAAGTTGGTATACTTGTTGGATAGCATGACGGAGAAGTTGGCGTCACGACGGGCTGAAAAACGAAGTTTTGTAGCGCCGGACGCGCAGGGCTTTGGCGCCGGACGCGTCCGGCGCGTGTTAGCTTGGCTCAGGTTGGTGGCTCCGCGTTGCTGAGCGCCGGACGCGCGACGGACGCGGGCGTCGGACGCGGCGTGTTCACTGTGCAGCGTCCGGCGCATGCTGAGTCTTGGCGTGGTGCTGGCTGGCGAGCTGAAGGCGGCGGACGCCGGGCCGTGCGTCCGGCGGCCGGCGGACGCGGACCAGAAACTTTTGAGTTTCGGCCGGTCTGTCGGACGCGGGTGCCGGACGCGCGTTGGCGAGCGCCGGACGCCGACGTGGCGGCACGCGGTTGGCCGTGGCGCCAACGGTCGTCTGGGGCGCGTGCGCGGGCTGAAGCGCCGGACGCTGTCCGCGGCTCCGCGGGCGGACGCGTCCGCGCAGTTGAAATTCGCCCCGAGGGGGCAACGGCTAGTTTGAAGAGTTTGGGCTATAAATAGATGGGTGGCCGGGCTTGGCTCCCCTCTCTTGGCTCTCCCAACTCATTCATTCATCCTTTGAGCTGAAGAAACACTCTCCCTCTCATCTCTCTTGCTTGATTGTGAATCCAAAGTGAGATTGAGAGATCACCTAGTGCATTGCATTGCTTGAGGGCATCTAGTGGCACTTGTGGGTGGTTTCGCCGGTGGATTTCTTGTTACTCTTGGAGAGTACCGCTCCTAGCCGGCTTGGAGATTGTTGGAGGCGTTGGCAAGAGAAGGTGATTGTTCTTGGCCACCTCCGGTTGCTTGTGAGAGGTTTAAGCTCACCTCGTGGGGATCACGAAGAGCATCCTAGTGGATTGCGCGTGTCGTTGAGTACCTCGCTTGAGAGTGGTGTCTTGCGGTGCCTTGCGGGGCGAGCCTTGAGGGGCTAGTGACTTGAGGGTCACACCGAGGAACCATCTAGGTGTTGGTCGACACAACGGGTGACGAGCTTGGCGGTGCCCAAGTGAACATCCGGGGATAAATCATTGTGTTCATCTTGTCTCCCGGTGATTGGTCATCATCCTTTGTGTGTTGCCGATTGTGATTGATTGTTCATCTTATTGGTGATTGTCAACCTCGACTCTACGCGTTGGTATAACACGCTCCTACCCTCTCTTGTATTACTTTGATTACTTTCTTGCAAAGTAGAATTGCTTGCGTGGTCGGTCGGGAACCACAACTTGTGTAGACTAAATCCCGTGGGTAGAATTGCTTGTGTGGTCGGTCGGGAACCACTCCTTGTGTAGATTAAATCCCGTGGGTAGAACTCTTGATCACTAGTGGTAGCTATTGTTTGTGCTAGTGATCACCTACTAGAATTGTTTGGATAGGAGGCTTGCAACATCTAGTAGGCTAAGCAAAACTTGCTTTCCGCCGTTTGTGTATCTAACGAAGTTTGCTTAGTGAGTTTGTAGAAATTTTTATAGGCTATTCACCCCCTCTAGCCATCTAGGACCTTATGGCCCGGCGGCCACGTCCACCGGCAGCGGGGCACTTGCACCGCGGCGAGCACCTCCACCGACGACGAGCACCCGTGACGCGGCGAGCACCTCCACCAACGATGAGCACCGCATGTGCAGCAGGCACTTCCACCGACGAAGAGCACCTCCACCGCGCTCAAGTGGCAGCGGGGGCATGACGCGCACGCCGGAGGAGCCTTCTTCCCCGAGTACGGCGCGAGCCGGAGGCGTTCCATGTTGACGCGGGAATGAAGCCACGACGGTTGAGGATGCAGATGAGGTACTGGGGGAGTTGCATCTCCCCCTCTATTTGATGTGAGTAGGGCTGATTATTGGTGGCCATCAATAAATGGGAGTGGGATTAGGGATGTGCTGGAGGAGTGATTTTGAGCCAACTCCCCCAATATGATGGTTGGATTGGGGAAAGGGGAGCTGTTGAAGATGCTCTACGGACAAGTAGCTCACCACATTTAACAAATGAAAGCTTAGTCTAGCATGAGAAACTCATACTGTATGATGTTGTTTTCAGCTGCCACCAAGACAATATACTATGATTTCCCTAAGACGTACGATTGTTCTTTTTTCTTACGATTTTGTTCCTAGAATGAGAGATTATATAATCAAATCGTTGGGAAACTCATGTTTTCCTAGGAGTTTTTTTTTCCTTCTAAATATATATAGTCCCACTCCCACCTAGATACCAGACTCATCGGATGGAAGGATGACTAAAACCGGAGTTGTATCTCAAAGAGTTACACTTACACATCTTTGTAGTTTGACAACCTTTTTCATTTCTCCAAGGAAATTAAATTGTGATTGAATTTCTCACATTGGAAAGTATTTTTTTTTCTTCAAATAGTTTCGATGGAGAAACTGCCAACACAAAATTATAGGTCTCGAATCCTGATGATATCTACAACTTTATAGTTGATATCTTTTTTGTTTGAAATCATTTAGGGTCTTTAATACACATAAACTGAATACTAGAGGAGTTTATTCCCCATATGGAGAAAAATGACTTATATGGTGAAATGGTTCGAGGAATTTAGCCCCGTGGTCGATTATTGTTTCGTGTGATTTGTGAGTTGGGACAGTGTTCGTGTGTGCCTCTTGCTGATGGAGTTTTCCTTTTCCCTCCCAGCCAATTCTACAAGTATGACAGAACAATGCAATGCAATGCAATATTGAAGCACTTAATCGTTTTGTGGCGAAATGAATCCATTTAATTTATGCATAATATATGGCAAAAGAAGGAATAGATTTCCAATCACTTAATAAATACTAGCAGCCGCATGGAATGGAGGAGACTTTGCATCAGCGGATACGTATATATCTGCAGCATGCATCTCGGTCGTGCACAGCAGCACAAGCAGGCCAAAGGATCGGAACGAATCTTGGCCACTGTACGTTTGTTGCGTGCGGCGCGGCGTGCCAGCCACCATCAATGCATGGCGCACTGCTTCAGTCTGTCAGACGGCGGCGACCGCGAGCGACCTCTCCGACAGGACAGGACAGGATAGCCGCCTGCTGCTATGCTATAGCACGTACTGTTTTGTGTTTGACAGTCCAAGAAACACTCCACTTCATGTACTAGCTTCTTTGGGAGATTAGATTAGAGGGATCCAAAATTCCACTCTATCCGTCGATAATTCTAGCACAAAATACAAGATAATTATATATGTATGTACGAGAAATAACTAAATACTCCTAAGTAACACGTGTGCGCCCAGCACATTTTAATTTTGTACATGCACAGTGCAATGACGACAGATATCTCCACTGCCGTGCAATGCACTTGTTACTGTGCTTTATTGTCTTATTACATGTCAGAAAATGTCAATATTTTTGTTTAACCATACACACATAGTATACGTTTGAATGCGATTAAAAGTTTTCTTTTTTGCATGAAAAACAAAATAAAATGTCTAACCTGAGATGTTGTGAGTTGTGACTGTGTTTTATATAATTAGGTTATTCGGATTTTGTGTGAAGCTGATGCCATTCTGGTGACCACTGAAATTTTTCCCAAATCTAGGCTACAATGACTCATTGTGTTATTGTCAATGGTTTTTGTTTCTTTCTTCACGATATGTCAGCATTATGTTGTTGTGTTATTACCAGCGAACAATCCACGACAGTTTTTGTCAGGGAAGGAATTCAGTTTTTGCATCAAATTGCCCTCACCATCGTACGTCATATGGCTTGGAACATGCACATATATGATGAGGACAATCAAAAGATCACAAATGGAATATGAAACGAATAAAGTAGTAGGGGGGGGGCGCAAAATTGGAGAAACAAAGGAGTTCGGGCTCCTTTGCCTTGTCTGGCCTTCCACAAGTGTTTGTCACTCTCGAAACAGGAACAACAAATGATTAAATCGGTCATATTATGTGAATAGCTCGTCTACAACTACCATATATGTACTCCCTTTCAATAATATAATTCTCACCAAGTTTTAGCGAGAAGAATATTATATAAATATAATATCTACTTAATTCATTCCAATTTATAAGATGTTTGACTTTTTCAAACGCAAGTTTGACTACTCGTATTATTCAAAAAAAATTGTATAAAAATAGTCAAATTCAAGTCTTTATTAAAGAATTTTTATTAATAAAGGAAGCCATATCAAAAAAATTGACATTTTGAACAATCTTTTGAATAAGACTAATGGTCAAAGTTAGTATTAAAAAAGTCAAACATATTATAAATTGAAATGGAGAGAGTACAAGTTAAAAAAACGCTCTATTATCAAAACATATTCCATACATAATTTAGTTAAATCAATATAATTTGATAGTCTACATGTATTTTTTAGGTTTTAGAAGTTGGGTAAATATATTAAAGAATTTTTACTTATAAAACAAGTCATGCATGGTGAATAGATGGACGGGAGTAATTAGCTCTTAAGCACCTAAATTTGTTGATTCCATGCATGTAACTGAAACAGATGTGCCTACGAGGCATGATCAAAACAGGACATACTTTGGCACTACGTGCAATGTTACTCATCTTTGACCAACTTATACGCAGGTTTGAATTGGTTGATAGCCAGTGACGGAGCTAAGAATTTTGTATAAGGGAGGCCATATTATCAAAACACATATAATAATATAATATGAATCTTAAAATATATGGGGATTAACCATATATTACATACTCCTATATCACTAAAATCATCACTAGTTATGCATGCAACAAGTCTATAATGTAAAAAGCTGAAAAAAATAATAGTACATATAAAATTTTTTCGCTAATGATGAGTTGATTGCTTTGGAGCTTCCATTTATTCCATGTCCTCTTGTTGAGCAGCAACTCTAGCAAGCCAAGATGGTCAGGCTCAATCGTTAATTTCTCTAGTTTCTAATAACTAACACGATTGACCCTATCATTATCCTATTGCTGGATTTGCTTCAAATAAAATAATCAATCAACTACTGAAGTGAAATGTAAATGAACATATCTGATGATCAACACCTGTGTTGTACGCGATCCGCTAGATGATTATTGCCGGTCCTTCCTGCCGCTGACATGGAGTACGTGCCGGCGCGCTACGGAACTGCCGTCCACGATCCTGTTCCTTGATCCTCCTGGCTGCTGCTAGATTTCAGTTCTGCTTAGCTTGTGGCCTTTGGGCTGTAAGCAAATGACTCGATGGCATACTTTTATATCTTTTTGCGGCAGAAATTGGCTCGACGGTACTTTTGTATCTTTTGCGGCAGAAATTGACAGATCTAAACCTACAATTTTTGCAATGATAAATGTAATTGTAAAGTACTCTGATATGATATTTTGAGAGAGAGAGAGAGAGAGAGAGATTTTTATAGCTATAAGCTTTGCAAGGCCCGAGCATGATCGAACTGGAGCAAAGCACGTATCCGTTCCGTCCGTGCCCCAGTCTTGTCAATGTGATAAAATGAATGATTTTTTTGAAACTAAAATAAATAAAAAATGAATGGGAGAGACGGAGGACTCGAGGACTTCCCTCCGACTTCGAGGCTCAGTCAGGGTTTAATGCCTCCCCCACCCCCAGTCGGCCACTCACAGCTGTACCTCACTCTATTCCCAACCTGACCTCGTGCAGCAGCAGCAGCAGCAGCAGCACCGCCGCTCCCTCCCCGCAAGAAACCGCAAATCCCTCCCTCCGCCACCGATCGAGCCTCCATGGCCGCCAAGCGCCGCGCCAGCCGGCCAAGATCCGACGATTCCAAGGAGTTGGGCCGCAACGGTGGCAGTGAGGGTTCCGACGACGACACCGTGGAGAGCGGCAAGTCCGGCGAGGACGCCATACCCTATCCGCTGAAGCGAGCCGAGGAACGCGCTCGCCGCCGTCGCCGGAGGATGCTGGGGCCCAGGCCTCCGGCGAGGCCTCTCCGGCGCGCGGTGGGGTCGCGCTGAAGACCGCGACGACGGCCTCCAAGCGGGCCAAGTCCCCGCCGGCGTCGCAGGAGGAAGATGAGGCGGCGGAGGATTCTGGTGATGCGACGCCGGCGAGGGGGTGGTCCGCTGCGCGACGACAGCGCCGACGCCGGCCGCGACGACGAGGGCCGCGACTCCGAAGCGCGGCGAGAAGCGCTCCCCGCCGCCGCTGCAGGAAGACGAGCGCCCGGAGAAGCGTGCTGCGGGAACGGACGCCGAGACCGTCGCCGCCAAGTTCCCAAAGCGCAAGAAGAAGAAGAGCAAGAGGGCCGCCGAGAAGGACAGGCGCAAGAAGAAGAAAAAGAAGCAGCTTAGGAAGGCCTTGGCCAAGCCGACGTCGCCGCCGCCCCAATTGCTGGAACTGGAAATCAACGACAACAGCTCCTCCTCAAATCACCCAAGAAGACGAGCATCATGACACGGAGATGGCAGAGCAAGACCCGAGCAACACCTCACCGCCACAGGATGAGCATGAAGAGGAGCAACTGGAGAAGAACATTGCAGAGCAAGAGCATGCCGAGCAGCACGGGAAGAATATTGCAGAGCAAGAGCATGCCGGTGGCACTTCACCCCCACATGACAAGGACACGCACAACGCCCATGGAGAGGAGCAGCTAGAGGAGGAGGTTGCAAATCAAGAGCTTGCAGATGACACCCACCCTCACCCCCAAAAGACAATCACAATGTGGATGAAGCGCAAAGGTGCAAGCCCAAAGACACCTCACCCCCACAAGAGAAGAACAAAGACCAGGAGGATGAGAGACAGGGGCTCAAGCAGTGAATGGTGAAGCCTCGCAGGTCAACAATGCTCTATCAACCAAGCTGCGCGGTTCCGAGAAAGAGAAGAAGCCCGGGGTTGAGCGATCATGGTCCTATGATGATGAGCTCAAGATTCTCAATGCTTTGGTTAGCACGCCCAA